>JBBYHM010000003.1:3339123-3349359 GCA_038381775.1 Adansonia rubrostipa | reverse complement strand
CTTTTATGCATGAATTTATCTAAAATGAATTCAGGTTTTAAATAAAATTTGAACCATATATACGTCCCGAAGAATTTGGGAACATAGAGATTTTTGGATTAAAATATTATCTGGATTATACTTTGTAAATTGGGTATTCCATGTCAAGCATTGAAGAGATACTGACATGAAACATTGCCTTATGATTTAAAAAAAAATATGATCTTGAAAATATGGATGCAAAATGTTCATGACCAAAAAAAAGGTTTTAGGAAGATGAAAAAAGATAATGTCGCGTAAAATAGATCACCAAAAAAAAAAGAAAAAAAGGAAGGGACAACTAGAATGTTTCTCATAATAGTCATTGATTATATCAAAATAACTGAATTGACAATTTTGGAGATGTATTTGGATCCATTAATTAACTAAGACACAAAATCGAGTTTAATGTTGACAGAGGTCCAAAATAATTAAGGAGAAAGAAAATTTGATCTTTTTCTTGACAATTTTTTAGAAAAACGAGATTGACAAGTTTAGATTGATGAAATTTGACTATTTTTTGGTAGTTTTAAAAAATAAGGTTAAAGTATCCCTTCAGAAGTTGGGGTTCGAGTATCTCAAAGATGAAAATTTTAGCGATCTTTGAAATTTGGATGACATTTATAAAAGAGGGATTAGAGTATCCCCTCGAAAGATGAGACTAGAGTATTCTCTCGGATGAAAAGGTTAGAGTCTGCCTTTTGATGAAAACTTTGATGATTTTGGGAAAATGAGTTCAAAGGATTAATCTTGACAAAAATTTGATGATTTCTTGACAAAATGGTATTCTTGACAAATTTTTTATGAAAATAGGTGATTTTTTATTAAAAAGAAAATTGATAAAAATAGAGATGACACGACAATGATTGTTTGTCCCTTAACTTCGACCTACAGGGTTAATGCCTATATTTCAACTTGAAGTGGCCAATCGAGACCACTTTGAGGCATTTGAATGCCTTAAAGTGGGAATTCGAAAGAATTGACTAATCTTGACCAATGTTAAAAATAGGGTATAAAATTATGTTGTCCCTATCTTTGATTTTATTTTTGGCCAATTTGGAGGTTTTGGGGATCGATTGAGGTATCGTTGGAAAGGTGACTCGATAAGGTTTAGGGTAAAAGTATTGCAAAAATTCCAAAAAATCGTATTCCATGTGGAAATAATTTTTGAAATTAGATCAAATGTGACATTGATAGCACGTACAGGGGAAAGGGTGTGGTAAACTTTGAAACAATCATTCCTAACGCATACGGAACCATTAAACCACAAACAATACCTTTTCAAAAAGGGAATTTCATGAAATGTTTATTAAAAATGTTTTAAAAATTAAGAAAAATCATCTAATAGGCCGAAATAGCCCAAATAGAATGTAAATCGTTGATTCCTAGGGTTCAAACAGCATTGGTTCGAAAGATCATAACTCTCTCATCTGGAATGATCTGAGGGCAAATAAGATAACGTTGTAAAGATAATTCAAAGCCATTTTAGGGAAAAATATCAAAAATCTTAAAAATTTTGTTTATTCTTTGAAAATGTTTTTTCAAATCATGGCTACAGTGTTGTCAAGGCAGAAACAGGGAAATTTTTCCATTTTTTGAATTTCTTAGGGCCTAACTCGAGCCATGAATATCTGAATGTCTAAGGCAGGATGGGACGAGTGACATGGGCATCACAAGCTTATTCCATAATCCAAAGTAGTTTGAGATGATGAAACAACCCATTGACCATGTCATTCAATGCAAGGTCTCTAAATAATGACTTAAGGTAGAAACAATTTTTTGTGACATTTGAAAGGTATTTATTTCTGAAAACAAAATATTTGGCCTTAATTATCTCTAGATTCAAACATAAAAAAACTTGATTTTCCCCTAAGATTGGAAGTCCAATGAAAAAGAAAAAAACCTTAAATTCATGGTAATCCTAATTTATTGAAGCTAACATGGCCTTCACTTTGCGTTTTTAGGAAAACAGAGTTTTTGATAAGGACAAACAAGCAGTATGACAAACACATGATGAAGTAGATGTGATGTTCATGACAATAAACATGGTAGGCATGATCAAACATGTAAAGATGGCGTTAAGCATGAAAATGATGACATAAATGGAGATATTAGCACAAAATGCATAGAGATGCTACTTAAATGCATGAGATCAAAAATATTGCCATGGAGATGATACAAACATGGTTAAACAAAAGAGAAAAACTTGCTGAAATTTCAAGATAGCACCAAAATACATTTGTAAAATCTAACCAAGCACATAAAAAGGGAGAAACATGATAGGGGAATCAATAAAGCATCACAAATCCTATATCTACCATATCCAAGGCCACAAATGCATGGAAATCCTAAAATAAATTAGCATATTAAGGCTCATTAGGAATGATGAAAGTGCAAAAATAAGTAAATGAAAAGGAAAAAGAAAATATATCCCAAAAAACCTTTAAGAACCTCAATGGTGAGGTTGATCAGAAAACATTTTAAGCTTATAGCTCACTTGTGAACCTTTCCTTGCTCTGATTTTAGCAAGAAAAGTTGGCTAAGAATGATCTTGAAGTCTTGCATATCAATGAAAGAATGTTTTATGAGGTAAGATAATGATTTCCAAGGGTTTTAGAAGGGCTGATGGAGAAGCTACAGGAATGGAATGTTTTTATGTGGTGGCCAATGTAAAAAAAAAATGGTGTAAAGTACTTTTTTAGCTGAGCTCATAACATATCTTATGTAAGATTCATTGTTAGCCCTCAAAAACCTAGGAAAAGTAGGGTATTTGAGTTATTTAGGGTAAATAAAATGGTAACTCATGGTATTAACGAGAAATCTTTTAGCATTTTACTAGCTGAGATGTA
This sequence comes from Adansonia rubrostipa, assembly GCA_038381775.1. Lineage (NCBI taxonomy): Eukaryota > Viridiplantae > Streptophyta > Magnoliopsida > Malvales > Malvaceae > Adansonia > Adansonia rubrostipa. The sequence continues at coordinate 3,346,492 of JBBYHM010000003.1, read as the reverse complement.
GCTCTGGTAGTAGTAAAAAACCATGCATGGGCTGGTACTATGAGTAACGTCAAGGTTGCCCTTTATCAATCTATATTTTCTCATGAAATGCCTTTGTGACAAGCTTAATGGATCATTCAAAAATGTTAAGACCCAATGTTTAAGCCTAAAATTGATTTGTATGAAATTATATTTGATTTTGGATTTTTTTAAGGCCAAAGTCATGGTTAAATCTGAGTTTAAATGTCATAGTACAAAAGAAGCAAAATGTCTCAAATAGGCCAAAAATAGAATAGTTGTATCGATACAGGGCTTTTTGTATTGACACCAGGGGCTAATTTTTGCTCTATGTATCAATACCATGAAGTTGGCATCAATACCTGACCTTCTAATATCAATACAGTGAACATTGTATTGATATCAAGCATAAAATTTTCTTAGGTATCGACACTCCTTAGCCTATGTTTATACACATTGACCAAAATTCACAATTTAAGCTTCGAAATAACTTGGTATCGATGCATGGCCCTTATTATCAACACAACAATGATTCTTTGATTCAATAACGTGAAAGCATTGTATCGAGATCTAAAGGCCTTGCATTGATACCTACTCACACAAATGCAGATTTTACACACCTTTGGCTCCTTGGATACCTCATCTCACCTAAGGATGATGGATGATTGACTGTGCTTGCTCAAATAACCTCGATGATACTTTGAGTAGCAACTTTTTATGCTTTGGATAGTGGCCCAGACAAAATAGGGTGTCTACAATTGATAGCAATTTTAGAACATAGATCTATTAAAAAGCATACCTGGTTAGAGACTCATAACTCTAAGCATGCTAATTCTTGCCCAAACTCATCATAGGTTGATTGCTACGTTCTCTTCTTAAGGCCACAAGTAGCACAAGTGTCCTGGCCCTAATAGTGATTCACATAGATGCTTATTAGAGCCTTCTTGAGTTCCAGTGGTCCTCTAGTGCTAGCTAGAAGGCTTCTCAAGCCTCAACCAAAAGGTTGACTATTTAATCTAATGCTTTTTAGCAGCCAACAAAGCTTTAATAATGTATTTAAATTCACTTAGGCTAGGTTAGGCTTGACTATTAGGTCAACTGAGCCTAATATTAACATACCCAAAAAGTGGCCCTATTTTGGAAAGTTTATTGGAGCCCAATTAAAATTATTTTAATTAGCTTGTCCATGATTAGGCTTTAATATTAACTTATTAATATTTTGGCCCAATAGCACACCAAAGATAGATATTCTATATGCATAGCCTATTAGCAAGCCCAATTTAGAGTAGTTCACAACTAAACTTTCCTAACTTGATAATTAAGGCTTTTAGCTCAACTCCTAAATTTGCATATTAGATAATTTAATTCATAATTAAATTTTCTAACCTAAGTAAAACAATTGTACTTCATGTAAGTAATTAATTAATTAATTATCAAATAATTATTTAATTTTTCAAATACACTTATTTGGTTTTATTTAATAAAGTCCCTAAACTATATCTACAATGGACATTATATTGATAAGACATTCTTATCTTTATTGCTATAATAAGACACCTATAATTAGATTTCATAACTCTAATTCATATCTTAAATTATTCTTGATTGAAATAATTCAATTAAGTCCTTCTCATTATACCTTTTATTGAATTAAGTTGTACTTAATTAAAGCTTGGTTTTAATCCAATAGATCATTTGATTGTGTGTGACCCATTAGGCTTCCATCATAATGGCAATAAACACAATTACCCAATTAAGTGTTTTTATATTTATAGACCAAGATTGGCCTTTAGCAAGGCATCATAACCATCTTGTATGTAGGAAGAGTCAATATGACATCTTAAGAAACCTTTAAGTAACTAGCCTCTTAATATATTTTAGTCCTTTCACTAGATATCTCGAAAAAATCATGAGCACGGTGCAGTGTCTACTCATGTATCAATCCATGTTAATTCTTGTAGCTTTCAATTAACTTCATGAATTGGGAAAAACAAATTCTTCTAAATTCATCATGTGTTGCCCAATGACTTTATCAAATTAACCAAAGCCAAAAACAAATGAGATATGCCTCTAATGTCACTCGAAGTGGTGAACCCTTTCTAGATTACTCATCCACCTTCGTATGGTTCATGCCATAGCCAAAACCACCCTGCCATAAGCATCCATCTATTGTAGACCCATTCATGATAAAATCAAAGCATGATACTCTCCATACAAGATGACCCAATATCATAAGTCCGAGGACTAATACAAACGACTGGCACATAAGAACATATTCCATAGGCACTTGAATGATTTATACCAAATGGAGTTTTCCTATGAGTCATGCTAGTGAACTTGTTTTACAAAACAAGCACCTATATGCTATCCCTAAGTATCTCTAAATGAAAGAGTTGCATGCATCAAATGCATGAAGCTTAGCATATGCTAGTCTTCATGCATTGTCAATTCCTTGTCTTACTAATAGGATGACTAGGAACTTTTCTGAAACACAACTTTGATGCATAAAGATCTTATCGTCGTAACTCACTACTAACTTTGCAAGGCCATTGTGTTTCATGGACTTTATCAAATTAGTGTTTGCATGATTGTCAATCATGCCACTAACATGAAGTAAAACCTTGAATCATTAACATAAGTGATTGATTTGTATTATTAACTATTACATGCCTTATTGAATCCAATTGGTTGTAGGGTATATACTAACACATATAGCACAACTATATGACATATATTAAAAATGATATTTTTGGTATAAGAAATAAGTTCCTTTCATGGAAGGATCTTTTTTTTTTTTTAATTTGTGCAGTTTTTAACTTATGAATCAATTTTTTTTTTCGGAGAGGTCGGTTCTTTCGAATAAGACGATATGAACATGCAATAAAAACAGTATGTACATATAGCATAAGGAGTCAGTTTCGTTCATGAAAGGGTTGGTTTTCTTTCTAAATTTATGCATTTTTTGGCCTATGAGTCGGATTCTCTCTTAAAGGCGTCGATTCTTTTGAATAAGACAATATGTATATACAATAAAAACAATTTATACATATAGTTAAAACAATATGTACATATAGTAAAAATAATATTTTTGGCATAAGGATTCGATTCCTTTCTTTAAGGGGTCAGTTATTTTTCTTAAATTTTTGAATTTTCTGTAATTTGGTAATTTTATACTTGATTACTTGAATATGACACATATAATGCAATTAGAACACAACAAGAATGAATATCTCAAAATGTATATAAATGAATTATTAATTTATCAAAATTTATATAAATATAAAATATTTTAAATGTAATTAAGATATGATAAGTAACGCGAGCATGATAGAAATACATAAATTATTAGATCTAATTTTTAGTCTAAGAAATCACTTTAAAGGGAGATGAAGAGTTGAGTTCATTGAAAATTTTTCATTAAGGGTTAAATACTTTTACTGTTTCGTTTCTAACAATTTTCATTTTTCTCATTTCCATTTTTTAGTATTATTATTTCCTATTACACTTTTAAATAAATATTCTGACGGCATGTTTTTCACATTCCCCCAAAAATTTAAGCAAAAAATGCTGTGGCCCAAAGGTCTAAGCATCATAGTTGCTATTTGCTCATTTAAAATTCTTTATTTTTTATAATTATAAAGAAGTATGCGATATTATTCTTTCTGATTTTATTTGTAAAATTTAACAATTTTACTGAAAATAAATAAAAATCATTTTTTTATAAATACAATAATAATTTAATGCTTGAATCAAGCCAGACTAAAAAAACAAAAAAAAAAAATCAACAAATTTAACCAAACCGTGGAGATGTCGAAACGGACTGTAGTTGTTGCGTTCAATTGAAAAAAGCCAAGAGGCCTATCGAGATTGGTATGCCATGAGATCCACGTCCTCACCAAATTGCTTATCTTCACCTTAAAAAAAATAAATATATTCATAATTAATAAAGCCTCCATTGCCCCACCCACCACAAGCACCATCCACCGGCACCTTCCCATCATTATGGTCCCCAAAAAAAAAAAAAATCCTTCATCCTTTTCTTCTATCTCACTTCTACCCCTTTTCAGCTTTCTCCACCAAAAGGTTAATCTTCTTCTGCGCTCTCTCTTATCATCGTCCTATTCCTATTCCTCCCCAATTTCACTCCTTTTTTTCTTTCATTCCTCTCTCTATTTAAATCCCAACCAAATTTTAAACAAACCCAAATTTCAGTTCAGGAGATGAGATGAGATGATAGAAGCTATGAAGTTCAGTAAGAAATCTTAAATCTTCCCTTTCCTTTCCTTTCCTCTCATTTTCTTCTTCTTCTTGTCGGCAAAGTTTTGTGTTGTTGCCAGCAAATCAACTTTCAGCTGCTGGCAGTGCCAGAGTCATAGTCATTGACTGAGACTTTAAAACCAAAACAATGTTATCGTCTTCATCATCATCATCTCCGTTTGTCTACTCTCTTACCCTTTTCCTTTCTCTTCTCCTTCTCTTTCTGTTTGCCCCCCAAATTCTTCCTCTCAGGAAACGACAACAATCCCCAATCACTGTCCAGGATGAACTAGACGATCTCCATCTCTTCCAGGAAGCAGTCAGAGTGGCCTCATCCCGTGGCTCTTCCAAGATTTCCCATCTAGGTACCACTAATCCCAAGCCTAAAATCGCTTTCCTTTTCCTTACAAACTCGGATCTCGTCTTTTCCCCTTTGTGGCAACACTTTTTCCAGGGAAACGACAATCTCTTCAATGTTTATGTCCATGCCGATCCATCCACCAAACTTTCAACCCCACAGTGGTCAGTCAAAGCCAATTTCATCCCAGCCAGGAAAACTGAGCGCGCCTCCCCAACACTCATCTCCGCCGCTCGTAGACTCCTTGCGAACGCCATCATCGACGATCCATTCAATTTGTACTTTGCCCTGTTATCCCAACATTGTATTCCTCTCCATTCCTTTCAATACATTTACACTTCCCTTATCGGGAACCCAAATTCAGCAGCAGCATCCAAAGCCTTTCTGACCCAACCTTCTCACAAAAGCTACATCGAAATTTTAGCCAATGCTCCATATTTGCACAACCGATACGTTGCTCGAGGCGAGGGTGTGATGCTCCCTGAAATACCATACGAACGATTCAGGGTCGGATCTCAGTTTTTCGTGCTAGCAAAGAGACACGCTTTGCTTGTACTAAAAGAAAGGAAGTTGTGGAGAAAATTTAAACTCCCTTGTTTGGACTTGGGCTCTTGCTACCCTGAGGAACATTATTTCCCTACATTGTTATCAATGGAGGATCCAAAAGGATGCAGCCATTACACATTAACCAGAGTCAATTGGACGGACAGTGTCGATGGTCATCCGCATACCTACCATGCCCCGGAGGTGTCACCGGCCCTTTTGCCTACACTGAGGAAGTCCAATTCGAGTTCCAGTTATTCCTTTTTTTTTGCTCGAAAGTTCTCACCGGATTGCTTGAAACCCTTGATGGCAATTGCCGAGGATGTCATTTTCAGAGATTGAACTGAGTTTGGTAAGTTTCTTAATCAGCTGATTTTTTTGCCAGGTTATTTTCATTTGACCGGGTCAACTCGTTTGAGCGGTTAAGAGTTAGAGACTGAGTTTAGGGCGAGAGTCCAATTCATTTCCGTTTCTGGTTGTAGTGATCTGTTTTGGTAACAATTCCCCACAATTTCAGGCTACAATTGCAATTTGGAGTTACTCAACAAGTCCAATTAAGTAAAATAAATAAGTGGTATTTTCCTTTGAGTTAATTCAACAACTTCAATTTATGGCAGAATTGGTAGAAAAGCCAAGAGGCATTTTCATCCTTTTGATTTAGTTAGGTATTGAGACATAGACTGCTTACCTATCTTTAAATCATTGTTTGGTTTGGTTTGGTATTCATTAACGCATACCTTTGGTTAAATTTATTTGTTCTATAAAAGAAATGACCAACTACAAACAATTCATGAATGGGTATTTTGTTTTATGTTTTTCGTTTCCGTAAACATAAATACAAGTTAGTAAATGCGTTAAAATTTTAAATACGTGATACATTAATGTGTTTCAATATGTGAGGTAGTTTCGCGTTTAGTAAATGTATTGCCATTTGTTGTTTTTCACATGACAAGTGTCTATACGGTCCTTTATGAACTTTTGGTTTGGTAAGTCTAATTATCAATCTAAGTAGTCACAACGCAAAGACAATTTTAAATGTACCAATTTGTCTAACTCTGAATCTTGTCAACATAAGATTTTAATATAATATATTTTGTTGGGGATGGAGTGGCTGCTTAGTGTTTTGATAAATTCTTAAAATTGGTGGTAGTAGTAGTAGTGGGATTTTTGTCCTTGTTTAATATAGTAATAATTGTTTGGAGAACGACTTCTCACCCATTTGTTCACAATCTAATTTAAGCCTTAATCTAAGATATTTTGTGTTTTATTAGGATTTGCCTTCAATACGCCAAAAATGAAACTTTTTAACTATATAACAAGGTTAAGAGGTGGTCTCATGACTTATTTCTGTTTTTAATTAGTTTTGTATTTTTTCAATACCGCAAGGGATCTATATATCATCTTGTTAACACTGCTCGTAAAATTTAAAAATTCCACCGATGGCAGATGTGATAATTTCCCTTTGTATTTTGAGATTGGAGGTTGTATGATGGCAACATTCTTAGTATAGATTAGAAAAAAATGAAGTTCACATGAAGCAAGTCAAAATCACATCTAATGTAATTTGTTGTTATTGAGTTTGGTGTTCCCCAGATCTGATTTAAAAAATATATATAATAAAATAGTGTATTTATTCATGTGAATGGTTTGCAGCCTGTCAGGTTGAAGAAGAAACACGGAAGGAGGAAGGCCTTGGTCTTTGGGAACGGAGAAACAAAGGTGTTGGCCCCCTTGCGCCTTTTGTCTTTGTCTTTTGTATAGATTTTTTTTTTTTTTTTTTGAATTTTAAAAAGTCTGATCGGAAAGTTGGAAAGGAAAATAGGCATAGAGTGGAGTTTTTAAGCAAATAAAGGATTTGCTTTGCTGCTTCATTTTTGTGTTGGTGTAGTTGTGATCTCCCATTTGCCTTTTCCTTCCAGCAAGGCAAACCTTCTTAAATTGTAATTATAAAATGCCACGCATGAGAATGAAATTTCTATTTCTATTTCATTTTCTTTTAAATCTAGCTAATTAAAATCATTGATATTGGTGCACTAACCTCTCCATCATTTCTTTTCTTTCCTTTTTGTTATGTAAAAAAAATAAAAAAAGTAAATTCTCCTTCATGTTGAAAAGATTAATTATATATAATTCGATGAATTCTAACCCCTCCTGGGTGTGAAAATTATGTGGATTGTATATGACTTTTCTACTCACATGTACACTTATTAGTTA
>JBBYHM010000003.1:3272589-3296924 GCA_038381775.1 Adansonia rubrostipa | reverse complement strand
TTTTTTTTTTTTGTTTTCACATGGAAGTTGGCCTAATCTAATGAGGCGCAAAAGTGCAATAATAAAATTCAAAAAAAAAAAAAAAAAATTCCTTTATCCCCTGGCCAGATTTGTTCCAGATTTGTTCCAAACATTATCTGGTCAGATCAACCTGATTGAACTGGATTTGGGGTTAGTAAAGCTGAAAACAGTCTGAAAACATGTTGAAATGACCTGGAATAGGCCAGATCTAGCTGGAAAATTCAGTTTCTTTTAGGCCATTCTGGCCAACTTTTTGGCCATTTTTGGCCTTACCAATCTCAGGTTTGGCAAATCCCAGATATTGCATCGGCTGGCCTGTTCCGGCTTGAATAATGGTCAAGCAAATCTGGATCAAGGAGTAACAGTGAGAATCAGGAGGAAAGAAAGGAAGAAAGAAACAAAGAAGAGGTTTTTTGATTAAGTGATTTTTTTTTTTTTTTAATTTTCAAGTTTTGTTTGTGTCACTAGGTCATGTCAAAAATAAAATATTATTTTTTTTTTTCAAATTTCAGTTCTTCCTCATCATCAAGCCATGTCATCATCCAAGACATAAAAATCTGACCGGCATTGACCGTGATAGAAGTCTAACTTTCCATTTGAAATTAAGCTTATACAAATCGAAAGAAGATGGATTATTTGTTACAATAAAAGTATAAGGGCATCTTATAAAAAGCGGGATATTTTCAAGGGCTTTTTTTTAGTATTTAGCACAATTTTGGAGTCTTACTCATACACATTTAGCAATATTACAGTGGTTTTAGGATTGTGTCGATTTGGATTTATGCTTGCATACATGTTTAATTTTCTTGTTGGGAAGCTGCAACCTTCTGTTTCCATGCAGCTGTTATGATGCAAGAATATGGTTTGAGGCAAAAGTTTCGAGTTGAGAAAATGATGGCAAAACTTATGTAAAATGGATTTCCTCATCTTTTAAGTCACTACATTCAAAATGAAGATAATTCCATGCTTGGATAAGTTTCATATATGATTCTATGTTCAATTAAATGCAACTCAAAATTTTTCTTTGGTTTTGAGATTCTTTTCTGTCCTCTATTCGAACTTGTTCTTATTTCTGAAATTTTTGATGTACTGCAGACCTCTAGTTGAGAATGGGAAGAATCCTCAGAAGTACGTCAAGTATACAGCAGAGGACCTTGAACGAATGTTGGGAGAATTCTTTGAGGGCAAGAATATAAGTGAACCAAAACGATAGGTTTGATCCTACTGTTATTGATAAGTTGATGAATTGGTTGCATTTCTGGTATGTAGTCCATATCGTATATTATTGCTTGAATGGGTCTGTGGTGGTTCTGTTTCTGAAGATCTTTTCTTTTCTTTTGTTTCTTTTTTAATGTTTGAATTGCTAAAAAATTTGTGAGTAAAATAAAGCAAAAGAAGGAAAATAGATGATGCGAAATTGAGAATAAGAGTCAAAATTTGTTTGTAAAATTCGAATTGAGTCTATAATGCCGTCATTTTCTTCTCACATGCTAATGCAATGCAATGGTCAAAGAGTAAGCAAAAGGATTTTCATTACCAGGGAAGAAAATATACATTTTGGTTTGGTTGCGCTTTTTTGAGCCTTTTACCGCCGTTGTTATTATTATAGTTGTTATTATTAAAGCAGCATGTTGGATTGTAAGGAATTCAAGTACCATTTATGGCTCTTTCAATTTTGATTTTCTATTAGTTTATGTTGGGTTATTTGGATTTAAGTTGTAATCACTTTGAAATTTTGAATGATTCTGGAAATTCAAGTCACATGTACTATGGATTGTTTGAGCAATTGAATTTTTAAAACTAATTAAAAAATGTGAATTCAAATTATTTTCAATTGAGAAGAATTATTTTTAGAATAATATTTTTAATTATTATAGAATTGTCTGAGAAGCTGTTTTGTGATCTTAAACGACTTGAAATTTAAATGGAGAAAATAAATTTGGTTAAATTTAGACTTGAAATTTAAATTGAGAAAATAAATTTGACATTTGGTTGATTCGAACTTGGTTTTTTCAGGTTTATATATATATATATATATATATATATATATATTAATTTTTAAAAATTTTGGGGTTGAGAATTTTTTTTTTGGTTGGGTCTGTTACTAATTGCAAGATTATCATGGCTTTCTGAATGACTTGTTGACTTCAAAAATTAATTCAGGGAAGCTGAATTTGAACTATTTTTGAAACAATTGTTATTACACTTGTTTCTCAATCATTATAAAATTTGAATCAAGTTGAAAATTTGTTTAGTTCTTAACCATCTTGAAATTTAAATTGAGAAAAAGAAATTAAAATTTTGACATTTAATAATTTATGTTGTATTTATGTGGTTAATATAATAAAAAAGTCTGGGAACTTCATAATTTTATATAAAAAGGCTTTTATATTTTTTTGTAGTCAAATAAACTTTAGTATTTAATTTGGACTCTAATTAACTCTTAATTTTAAATTTGTACTTAAATAAATATTTAAATTTTAATTTATATCTAAATAAATTTTTAATATAATTCACATTTTCATTTGAAATAAAAGTTTATTTAGATACAAATAAAAGTTTAATGGCTTATTTGAGTATAATAAAAATGTAAGAGTTTATTTTAGTAAAATGATATCGTTTAGGGATTTGTTTAATAGTTTAGCATATTTATTAACAATTAACATGATAGGCAAACACCGTATATAAGGATTACTAAATTTAATTTTCTTCAAGTAATTGGTGAAGGATCCTCGAAAGTAGAGATGGCAAAATGGATTTGAATTAAAAAGTCCTCTAAAAAATTTTAAGTCTGAATTCAAATTGAATTTGATCTGATTAAAAACTCAAAAATCTGAATGTGAGATTGCCTCAAACCCGAATTTAATACTAAAAATAAAAATGATGAAATTATAATTAAATAGTTTTTTATAAAACAAAAACTTTACTTATCATTTTTATTTTAATATTTTTTTAATAATTTAATTAAATATTAAAAACTCAATTTATATTTTATACATGATGAAGTAATAATTTATTAAAAACTAAATCATATCATGAGATTTGAAAACATTGTCAATGGGGTATATAATTCATTTATCACATTTTCTTTAATTTAATTAGTTAAGCTTATTGAATATTGAGAGTTTATATATTTTATTAGTGAAATTTTAAGTACTTTTTTTGAATATAATTCTTATTATATTATTGTTATTTCAAGTAATGATAATTAAAGTTTGATATTAGTGTAACAAAATAATAAGGTAAATTAAAAAATATGAAAGTCATAATAGATTAGAATATAAAGGTAACATAACAAAACAAAAAAGCTTAAAAATTAATATATATTATCAAGCAACGTCTGTATCTAGGGATGCTTATGGGCTGAGCCAAGTTCAGGCTTGGCCTAAACATGATATTAACATTAAACATGTTTTTTTACGCTTGGCCAATATAGGCCTATAATTTTGCTCAAGCCTGCATATATTTGTAAGTAGACAGTCCAAGTCCGTTTAAACCCATCTATATTTTTTTATAATTTATTTTTTAAAAAATATATATTTTTTAAATTTAATCTTTATTAATTTAATATTTTTCTTTTACTAAGTTTAAAAATATAAATAATTTAACGTAGTTTTTAATGTTTACACTGTAATATTACATCTATGTATTTTTTATATGATAAAAATTACATAATATATAAGATAAAAAATTAATATATAATATGTAATAGTGAAATGGGTTGAGTCAGGGCTCAGCCTAGGAATTTGAGCCAAGGCTCGATCTATTTTTTAAATTAGGCATAATTTTTTTGCCAAAGCCTGTCTTTGGGCCTAATATTTTTGTTCAAGCCCTCTAAAATATCAAATATCAAGTAGGCCTTCAAGCTGGGCAGGTCTAATTTGTATCCAACTATGGGTAAAAAAAAGTTAAAGTAAGTGCAAAAAGCACTTTCAAAAAATATTAACGGTAAAGAGAAAATAATTATAATATAAAAACATTAAATTACCAAAAAATTATGGATCTTGATCAATTCATAAAAAATTAATTCATTTGTCACTTGTAAGTATCGTTCCAATGTTAAAAAAAAAATCAAACTTGTAAATTAATATCAAAACAAATATTATTATAGATGAAACTTTTATTAACTTTTTATGATTGTAAAACTAATATTAAAAGTATATTGTAAAACATAAAATATATTGCTAAATAACATAGATAAAAAGTAATTTTGCACTTAGGATGTTTTGTTTTAATACTTTATAAAAAAGAATATTGTAAAAAATATAATAATACTATTAACAATTTATTGTTAATTATTTTATATATTATTTTATTTATGTTTCGTTGTGAGAGAAATATTTTATACATAATTTTTTTAAAAATTTTTGTTTTCTATATATTAAATATTATAATATAAATATATCATATAATATGACGTAAGTATATAAACGTGTTGCAATTTACATAAAACGAATTATTAACATGTTGAAATTTATATAAATATATAATGCTTTTGATATGAGTATATAATGCTTTTGATATGAGTACAAAATTAAAGTAACACAAATACGAACACGATGAGTGACAATATGTGACACAAAATTAAAAATTTTAATCACAACATGATCGTACGATGCAAACACAATTAAAAAATAATTAAAACTTGATAAGAATACACAAAACGTGTCAATTATTTTAAATATTAATATGATTAGTTTGCAATATATAATATTGTAATAACAAATTATTTAAAATTAATTGTATATAACAAATTAATTTTATATATAAATATATTAAAAATATCATGTTATAACAAAAATTTACTTAAAAATAATAATTTAATATTTTACTTTTTAAAACATTAAATTACATAAAAACGATTACATTTAAAATGAAATAAAAAATGATGTAAAACATACTCGAACCCGAACTAAACCTGAATAGGCCTGAATCCGAAAGAAATTAAAACCGAATAAGTCCGAATCTAAACCTTAAAAACCTGCCTAAACCTGTCCAATTACCATCTCTACCCGAAAGTAGACGTGTCATGTCCTAGTGAAGTGTTTTCAACATTCAGCTGCTTCTATCATGCTGCATACATATAGATATCTTCCCATCTTCTAATTGATGCTTACACAAATCTCTATACATGCAGATAATTAAAACTGTAAGGCTACATTATTCATTTATTGGACAGATCTCCATGAATAAGTATATTTTTTTTTTTGTTAGGCAAATGAGTTCGAAATGCAGGAATTGATCATATCAGATTAACTCACTTATTCAGTAGTTAGAACTTTAAGCTGCATAAATATTGCAACCTAGTCTAAACCCGTTGCTTGTAGTTAGGGCATGCTGGTGGAGTTTTTATTCTTCGTTAATGATATGTATTAAATAATTTTTCATATATATATATATATATATATTAAAAAATAAAACTTAAAGAAAAATAAGAAAAAAGTATTGCAAGTATTAAAGATAAAATACTACACCTTTTTAAAAAATGGTTGAATTATTTGAATTAAATTCTATCACTTGTATTTTATGTATGATACCAATGGAACTTGCAATCCAAGCCTTAAAAGTCAGCTGCTGGTCACATGCAACCCTTGCTTGACGAGATCTTCTCCTCGTATTGGATCGGAGCAATCCAAATATGATTAGTTCGTATTCATATAATTTTTCTATAGATTTTGCTAACAAATAAAAAGTACTCTTTAAAATTATTATATATTAATATCATCATCTAATATATTGAAAATGCTAAACAAAATTGTTGTCTATTGCATTCACAAAATTCTTTTCCATTGTTTTCTTTTTACCAATTACTATACACAAGCGATACCCATATATAGTCCAGGGGTATGTAATAGTTTTATGAGATGTACATCATTGTAAAAAAGAATTACGTTTCAGACAAGCCTTAACAATGCTTCTATAATATATTGTTAATTAAAATATTGAACTTATCTATCTCAGAATTTTAAGTAATAAAAAAACATTTTCAGATATTCTCGTTATTTAAGTTCAAATTGTTAGAATGGATAATTTTAGTATATACTCCTAATTATCTTATTTCTTTTAAGATTTATATTTGATACTTAGTATAGAAATTTATATATTCTTAATAAATCATATAATGCAACCTCATCAAAAGCAAACATAAAATTTAGGTCTTTAAAAATAAACTAAATTTGGCACATCCAATATGTAGGTGAAAGAAAAAAAATTGTTAAAAATATATGAAAGACGAAAAGTTAAGAACAAAACCATCATTGCAATCAACATGATATCAGACAAAAATCTTGCATCACACATTTTTATTAACTTTCATGGCATATATGACATAGAAGAAATAATTAAAATATATATGATTTGAATATACGAATTTTTGAAAATTCATAAAATATGAATTGTCAACGTATCAAAATTTATACAAATATAAAATACCTTAAAACAATTAGAACATGACAAAATATACGAATATGGTGCTGATATAGAAAATGCCAGCTCTACCTAGGTCTATACTTCAACAAAATTCATGCATTCATGGATAGATTGATACTAGAGGTGTTCATGGGCCGAGTGTTGTCGGATTTCCATGCAAGTGCACATATTTCAAACAAGCAATATAGTGATAAATAAAGTATCACGAGAAATTATACTAAATTTACTAACTACTAAAATTAAAATAATTTAATCTTATCCAGACAATTAATTAAAAGATAATAAAACAAATTTTAAATAAAATTAAAATTAACTAAATTAACAAAGCAAATTAAATAGGTTTACTTAATCAGTAATAAAAGCCAAGGATTAAAATTTCCCTCAACATTTCATTTGAATTTGTTATACCCTGTTAACTTGATTTATGATAATAAGTTATTAACCTAGAGTTTTAATTTATTTATAAGTATCTTTCAATGGTCTTATAAAAATATTTCTCCTAACCAATTTACTGTATTCCTATGCAAACTGAATTAAAAGAAACTCATTAAACTTGGATTTAATTCGATTACATATTGTATGCTCATATATCTAACATGCAGATAAATTCAACTAATAAATGAATATGACACATATGTCATTTAATCCAAGTCTAAACACAAAATTCCCTTTTCAAGTTCATTAAAGTTACCAAATCAATCAATTAGTGGCCAATCAACTAGAAGTATTAAGAACAAAATTGAACAAATAACTTGAATATCATTAAATCAAGAAAAGAAAATAATCCAAACTACACGTTGAGTTCCATTGTAACCATAGAAAAATAAATTTAGTTCATATTGATTAAATAAAATAGAAATTATTGGAGTTTTACTATCATAAAAAAATTATAATAAAGATAAAAAAATTAAGGGAAAGAGAAAACTAAGAGTTGTTGAATCTCAGTCTTTAATTTCTTCAATATTTCTCCTATTGCAAAATCTTGATGGCTTTTCTCCTCTTCAGAAAACTAAAGGAAAATAAAACTATAGATTATCTGGGATGATCCCCAAATCTAATCAAGTAAGCAATACTAAATTAAAAACCACCATAAATAAATAAAATCTAAATAAAAATCTCTAAGACTTAGCTAATTTAATGCACATAATGAGACTAAATAACTCTATTTTATAAAGTTATCAGCGAGTCTAAAGCATGGTATTATAATATCATTCATGCTTGCCCAAAATATGGGCTTCATATTTTGCCCAATCCCACTTATATTTGTAAAAGGGTAGCCCAAAGTCTGTTTAAGGCAGCCTATATTATATTTTTTAAATTTATTTTTTTAAAATTTAATCTTAATTAGTAATTTAATAAATTTCTCTTATTAAATTTTAAATTACAAAAACTCAACATATTTTTGTAATTCTCACACTATAATATTATATATATTTATTCTTTATATGATAAAAATTACATAATTATTATAAATAAAAAACTAATATATATTATATAATTGAAAATTACACCTCTAATTAATACAATATTAACAATTAGTAAAATGTCTACTGTAATCTAACGAATAAAATAAAGTACATAGTTTGACCAAATATGCAAATATGGTCTTAAAAATTTTGGACCAAAGATTGGTCCAGATAGATACCTAATTTTGTCTAAGTCCCTTTTTCTGTAGTCCTAAACTTTTGAGATTAAAAGTCCAATGATTGCCCTAGTAGAAGTCGACCTCCTTTAGGAAAAATGGGCAATTCTTGATACCTTTTTAGTCATGCCTAAATGATTGCATATGCACATGATAGAAAAAAACGCAATTTCGGTGGTCATAAAGACTAAATCTCGGATAAAAAAGATGAATATTAAGGTCAAAAAATTAGTTTTTAAAATTTATTCTTTTGAAATTTTGAAATTCATTTTTGCATACGATGTTACGGTCAAATCTCCCATTTTTAAAGATTTTTTGAGATTTTTTCGTAAAAAATTGGGATGTTGATTGTTGTGTATTTTTATCGACACCTATGTATTATTAGCAACAAAAAATTGGTTTCTAATTTTATTCTTTTGAAATTTCAAAATTCATTTTTACAAATAACATCATAGTCAAATTTTCTATTTTTAGCAATTTTTTAAGATTCTTCGTAAAGATTGGCAAGTACACCATTGTATATTTTATCGATACTGCATAGCATTTATGCCCATACTCACTAAAAAAATTTCAAGAAAAAATATGCATTAGCATTTTATACCATAAAATGCTAAATTGTTAATTTTAGTATTTAATTTTGGATTTTTCGCAGTACCGCAAGCATTCTGCTTGTGAAAATTTTCTGGTAGAAATTAGTTTTGGATTTCAAATTTTTCATCTTTATTATTTTATAAATTAATATTTTGAATAATATGTTGAATTCAACTCATCTTTATGAATATTTAAAGCATATTTTTAGAATTTTCTCGGTCCAAAAATGAAGTTTTTATCTATAAAATTTTTAGAGTTTATAGTTTTAAATATTTTCACGTATTTCAATAAAATATTTTGGATATATATATATTTTTAAATTTTGATTTATTTTTATGAAATATAATTTTTATCCATAAAGGTTTATTCTTGTATTTTTTTACAAGTTTGGAATTTTTAATTAACTTTTTCTTTCTTCAAAACCTTATTTTAATTCCTTTGGGCTAAAAATTTTTATGTAAATGTTTAATTGGGTTTCTCACAAGATCAAATTCATAATTGAATATATCATGTGAAATTATTTCTTGAATTTATAATTTTAATTTCTTAAAATTTAGTGCTTTCACTCCATTTTTTTTCATAAAAGTTACAATTAAAATTTTATTTTTCTTAAATTTTCAAAAATTCATGAATAATTATATACAATTTCAAATTTTTAATATTTAATTATACAAGAATTAATTTAACTAGAATTGAATTTGATCATTAAGCTTAATTTTATCAAAATAATCATTAAGCCTAAACATTAGCCCACATGAATAAGTCATTTGGAATTTTGACTAAGGTTATAAAAGACAAAATCAATTAATTAAATCCTATCATAACCTCTAAAAAAATCTAAAAAGCTAAAATATATAAAAAATTAAAAATTAAAAAGGAAAATACTAGAACCATCCAGCCATAGGGACTTGCTCCAGCCCTTGTCCGAATTCCTTCCCCTTTGTTCATTTTAAAGGCTAATGTTCCATAACCAACAAAAAAACACTAAAATCACTAAAATTTCTTAGGTTGTCTAAGCTTTTCAAGGTAGTTTACTTAGAAAACTCTTAATTTTTGTTGATTTCATGCATGATTCATCCTTTTACTGAGCTTTAGGTCAACTTGAGCTCATGCATTTTGATCCATATGGAAAGGCCAAGTAGGAAAGCTATGATCAAAGTTTCTTGATTTTGTTGCTATATTTAATTTTTTATTAGTAATAATTTAATTTTCATCAAGATTATTTGTGTTTATCGATAAAATGATGTTATTTTGATATGCACATATTTTTTGTGTATTTACCTTAGCATTTTCATGCTGCTTTATGTTAATATGTTCATTATTTATTATGATTTCATGCATATTTATTCTTGATAGAAAGTAGGATATGTAATCATATTCATATTCACAAATTTATGTGATAAAAAAATTGTTTTTAATGATTATTTATGTTGGCCGAATATGATAGTGGTTCTTGATGAAATTTTTATGCTTCATTTTGTGATATTTTGCATTATTTGGTTATATTTCGTAGGGGTCTAAAATTAATTTTACCAAAAATTCATAGGGGCATTATTAAGGCCTTAGAAGGGTATTTTTCACAAGCCTAATAGCAAACTGTTGGGTTATTGGCTAAATTTAGGCCCCTTAAGGATTGGCCTAAAATAGTAATAAAAAATTTTTCATGAAAATCCCAAGTGTTGAATTCTAAAGGAAATTTTTGAGAAATTACGTGTAAGAAAAAGGTAATAAAAATTTTTAAACTTATAAAATTTTACGAGCAAAAGCCCTTTCAAAAGAAAATTGTTATTGGGAAAAAATGAAAAACTCATAAAATAAATTAAATTTTCAAAAACTGATTTAATATGAATTTAATGAAAATATTTGAAGCATTTTAAAAATTATAAACTCACAAAATCTTACCAAAAAAATTTATAGTGTTGTTGGAAATGAAAAAATTCCAAAAGTATTTTCAAATTTTAAAAAAATGATTTAAATTCAATACTTTAATCAAAATATTAATTTATAAAAATAATAAAGATAAAAACTTGAAATTCGAAACAAATTTTATGTGAAAATCTTCACAAATATGATACCGCGATATTGTGAAAAATTTAAATTTAAGTCCCAAAATTGACCGATTGATACCTTATGGTAAAATGTAAAAACAAAATTTTCCTTGAATATCTTTGATTTTTTGAGGTGATTTTTGGCATAAATACTAAAGAGGTATTGGTAAAAAATATGATGGTCAACTTTTTAAATTTTACAGAAAAATTTTAAAAATTTTTTAAAAGGAAATTTGACCGTTGTAGCATCTACAAAAGTAAATTTTAAAATTTCAAAAGAATAAATTTAAAAGCTAATTTTTTACCTTGATATTTGTCTTTTTATTTATGATCAACCCTCGAAATGACACTTTTTCTGTCACGTATACTGTAGCCAGTTAAGCAGGACTAGAAATGTTTTGAAAATGTTAAGTGGACTTGAAAAGTTAAACCTCACCAGAAGTTCTTGGTCTTAGATATTTTTAGACTGTCAAGGAAGGGGCCTAGATAAAATTATGTGTCAACAACATATTACTGCCAATTCTAAATTGAATTGCTTGAATGTTTTTTTACTATGCAATGAGCTTTTGGATTAATTTTCCCTACTAAAGAATTCAGTAAAGAATTAAGTCTCATACAATGGCTATTCACATGGCATGATTAAGATGGTAGGAAATAACAATGCATCTTTTGGAATTTTTAAGCTTAAGAACTTAGAGTTTGATACATCTCTGGATGTTCCACTAGCTGATCGATAATTTGGCTTTAAATAAAGTATTTTTTTTCATGGTTAGATCATTATAAAGATTTAAAACTCTACAAAAATTCCCTAATGACAAAGTCAAGTGTTGAGTTCCTTTATTATTGCACTGCAATTGTTTTGCTCCAAAGGGCATAAGTAGTTTATTCTCTACTGATTTCTTTTTTCATGTTTATTTGATGCTCTTGAATTTGTTGTTCATCCTATTGTTACCATATTGTTTGTATGATCAGTTATGATATGAAGGTGAAAACTACCTCAGTTACTAAATATTTCAAGGCTATGTTATCGAGAAAGATTTATCTATAATAATATTTAGCCCAATCTATTGCTTAGGTTCATGGCAAAACACGTCCCTGATGAGAGGAAAAGGCAAATCCCTTTAGAAGCTTCTCATGAAGGAAAATCAATATACAACCCCTCAAGGGTGTCAATCTAGTAAAATTTAATAAGTTGGTGGATACCCATTAAGGACAATTGGTCGAAGGGTCATTGACCTTATGGTAATATGCCAAACAAGGGTAGTTTCTAGATTTAAAATTTTGTGTCTTTCCTTTTAGAAACTGTGAATTTTGAAATGAATCTTGAACATTGTGTATCCTGTCATAAGCCATGAATTTTGTTAATAATAATTTCCAATATCTATGGTAATGAGAACATGTCAAAAATTTTGATTTGGATAGGTGATCACTCTTAAATTGAACTCTCTCAGAATGGTCCTTCATTTTCATTTATATGATTGTTCGCTCTCAAACATAGACCTTTCACAACCATAGACTTTTTACACCAAAATGTTCCTTTTTGGATGTTTTGAATATCACACAACAAGTCATACTCCTAAAATATTTAGATGCCGATAGTTTGACCTTGTTAAAATAATGATAGTAATTCCTAGGTCTCCCTCATTTGGAGAACCTTTCGCCATAACTTTTATGACACTCTTCCAAATCCTTGATTTAGAAAGAATAAGAACAAATATGAGCCTAAAAGCACCTTTTCTTTTGGTAAAAAACTTTTTCAATCCGATATTTGATAAATAAGATATGAAATTTGAGGTTTTCCAATGCCAATTAATTTCTTTCTTAAAGATTTAACTAGAACCAAGATTTGTTGGTGGCTACAGAATTGATAATGTTAAAGGGCATATACATTAAACCTTTAAAATATTTTGAAAAAAATAAGCTCAACATTATATTGTTAAGGTACTCAAAATGATTCCAGAAAGAAAACCATCATTTTTCTTAGCAAAATACTTGTCAACGCAAATGACCTTGTTTGAAATGACAAATGCCCATATTTCTTTATCTTTTCTTGAATATAAAAAATTATTTCTTTTGTGGTCCCCTTTGAGCTTGATAATTTATTCTTTCTTTAAACTCTTATTAAGGATAACCCTCCATATTGAGGGGCAACTGAAGCAAAGCTTCAAAATTAGAATGAGCAAATTCCATTCTAAACTTACAAAAAGAATAAATCTGTTATCATCAAACAAAATCGAAGATTGATTCAAAGTTCAAATTTCAAATTACTTCAAATTGAAGAATGAAGAAAGCAAGATAAAGAAAGAAATAAAGAAAAATAGAGAAAAATGAAAAGCAAGAAAAAAAAAACATGAAGAAATGATGATGTATTGTCATGAAGACATGCCAAATGGGAATTCCTTTTGAAGAAAAAATGATCCTTAATTCAATTACCCTTAAACACTTGATTTTGGCCTATTTACCTTTTTTGTTTTAAACCATGAACCATGGCCTACGTTATATACCTTCAAAAGTCCATTTCGATCAACGTAGCTATTTGAGCTATCGAGCCATCCCTAATAAACTCTTCAAAAATTCATCTTTTTGTATGAGTGTTGAGTCCTTAAGAATATGATAGAGCAATCAACTAGAAAAAGAAAAGAAAAGAAAAGAAAAAAAAAACAAGATTCTAGGGTGAAAACCCATAAAGGGCAGTTTAGAACAAACTTAAAGACTTTGGAATTGCTCCTAAATTGACAAGGGTAGCCACCAATGGAAAAAAACTCCTTCATGCCAATCCAGAAATGATCCTAATCTTCTAGAAATCTCCCAACATCAACAAAAAGGTTGAGTCAAATGGCTAAATATTTCTTCCAAGAAAACCTTTTAGAACTTTCGTGTTCAACCTTGGGAAATTGGTGTTGACAAAAGGCCTTTCAATCAAATTAACCCTTTGAGACTTGGTGTTTACTATCATTAGTTTAACACCTACTGAGCTATTGTATTTGAAGATTAAAAGGACGTTACAATTTGATTGCTTACTTTTCAAGGAATTCCTATAAAAAAGATCATCCACTTAAATCTGGTTTTGATAAAACTCAACCTCGTTATACCAATTTTTTCTAATCATATTTTGGTAGTGCCACCTCATTTATGCCTTTAAATTTATTTCTTTATCTTATTCAAAGATGTCTCGAATGTGACATTAATCACAAGAAAGCCTTAATAGATGAGGATAGCATATCCATTATCTTTGATATTGGGAAATTCATGGTTAAAATTATTCTAAAATTTTCATGGTTTCTTTTATCAAATAGATGCTTTCCCAGGTGAGAATGAGAAAGTGATCTTGTCCATGAATCCTAAAATTTTGATGAATTATGATACTTTTTATGATCTCAATGGGAGTAATTAAAAACTGCTTCGAGCAACAAAATGTTGACTTTTATCCAACTGCATAAGTTGATAAACACTAATTCATTATTTGGTGACTTTTTAAGAAAATTCAAATAATTTTTAGATTCTTAAAGTCAAGATTATAAGGATTTTATGGAACAAGCATGAGATAGCCCTTTAACAATTTAAACCTTCAACTCCAAGTATGGACACATGTTTTCTTGCAAAAAGAAAAAGAAACATCCATAATATTTTCTAAAGATGCCTTCAACTCCAAGAAGAAGTGCAGGCTCACTTCACTAAATGAAAAAAAAATATTTTTTACATTTTTTAAAACTGCCTTCAATTCCAAAATAGGTTGGATTGAAAGCTATCCATGATTAAACCCATAAGTTATGTAATATAATCATATGAGTTCATTATATGCACCATGCATACATTTCCATTTGTATTTGATGATTTGAAAATCAAAAGTTGAGCATGATATTAGAAAAAATTATTCAATATGCTAACTTCCTTAAAATCAAAAGGTAAGTCTCACATCCTTTCAAACTAATTGAATATCAAACATTGTCTCTACCCAAGATGACTTGTATGGTTTTATAGTGGTGAACCTTTTTAGACTTAGGTATCACCCTGGTCACCTAATTGACTCATATGGTTTCGTCTTAACCAACCTTTTTAGACTTAGGTATCGCCCCGGTCACCCAAGTTTACTCATATGGTTTTATCCCGATCAACCTTTTAGACTTAGGTATTACCCTGGTCACCCAAGTTGACTTGTATGGTTTCATGTTGGTCAACCTTTTTTGACTTAGGTATCATCCTGGTCACCTAAGTTTACTCGTATGATTTCATCCCGTTAACCCATTTAGACTTAGGTATCACCCTGGTCACCTAAGTTGACTCATATGGTTTTGTCCCGGTTAACGCTTTTCAACTTAGGTACTGTTCTGGTCACCTAAGCTGACTCGTATGGTTTCATCCCAATCAACCTTTTTAGACTTAGGTATCACCTTGGTCACCCAAGTTGACTCATACGGTTCCATCCTGATCAACCCTTTTCAACTTAGGTGTTGCCACCTATGTTGACTCATATGGTTTCATCCTAGTCAACCTTTTTGACTTAGGTATCACCCTGGCCACCCAAGTTTACTCATATGGTTTTGTCCTGGTCAAACCTTTCAGACTTAGGTATCACCCTGGTCACACAAGTTGACTCGTATGGTTCCGTACCAATCAACCCTTTCTAACTTAGGTATCACCCTAGTCACCCAAGTTGACTCAATTTCATCCTAGTCAACCTTTTTAGACTTAGATGTCACCGTGGTTACCTAAGTTAACTTATATAGTTTCATCCTGATCAATCCTTTTCAACTTAGTTATTGTCTTGGTCACCAAGTTGACCTATATGGTTTCATCCTAGTTAACCCTGTTAGACCTATGTTTTGCCCTAGTCATTACCCTAACATAGGTTTCACTCTTGGTTATTTTATTTCATTTTAATAAGTATATTTAACTTAGTTTATTTTTTCATAGACTTTATAGCTCTGATGAAATCGTGCCCTTTTGTTCTTTGCTTATTCATAATTCTTAGCAACGGCCAAAGAGAGGTAGCTGTAGATACCTAATTTTGTTCGGGCTTTTTCTTTCATAGTCCTAAATATCTAAGATTAAGAGTCAAATGACCATCTTGCTAAAGGTCGACCTCTTTCAGGGAAAATAGGTTTTTTCAAGGCTTTTTTAGTCTTACCTAAATGATCGCATATGCATATACTAGAAAAATTTCCATTTTAGGGGTCATAGGGAATAAATCTCACATAAAAATACAAATATCCAGGTAAAAATTAGTTTTAAAATTTATTCTTTTGAAATTTTGAAATTTATTTTTGCATATGATGTAACAGTTAAATTTTGCTTGATATTTTTCTTAAAAATTGGCAAGTTAACTATTGTATATGTTTATCGATACTTATGTATTATTAGCACCAAAGAATTGGTTATAAGAAGACAAAATCAACTAATTAAATCTTATCATAACCTAAAAAAATCTAAAAATAAAAAATAAAGAAAAAAGAAAAAAATACTAGAACCATTCGACCAAGGGGACTTACTTCAGCCCTTGACCAAATCCTTTCCCCTATAAATAGGGGAATGATTGTTCATTTTAAAGGCTAATGTTCTATAGGGTAAAAAAAAAAACACTAAAATCACTAACTTTTCGTAAGTTGTTTAAGCTTTGCAAGGTAGTTTACTTGGAAAACTCTTGATTTTTGTTGATTTCATGCATGATTCATCCCTTTGGTGAGCTTTGTGACTACTTGAGCTCATGGATTTTGATCTAGTTAGAAAGGCCAGGTTGGAAAGCTATGATCAAAGTTTCTTGATTTTGTTTTTATATTTAAATTTTATTAGTAATAATTTGATTTTCATCAAGATAATTTGTGTTTGTCGATAGAAATGATGTTATTTTCATATGTATATATTTTTGTGCTATTTTCTTTAGCATTTTCATGTTGATTTATGTTAATATGTTCATTATTTATTATAGTTTCATGCATATTTATGCTTGATAAAAAGTAGGATATGTAATTATATTGATATTCATGAAATTATATGATAAAGAAATTGTTTTTGATGATGATTTATGTTGGCTGAGTATGATGGTGGTTCTTAATGGAATTTTTATGCTTGATTTTTTGATATTTTGCGTTATTTTGTTATATTTTAAATTTATAGGGGCCTAAAGTTAATTTTACCAAAAATTTTAAGGCCTTGGAAGGGTATTTCCCAAGTTGGCCAAACCTAACATGGATGATTTGGTAATGTTTTTAAGATATTTTTTAATTATGGAAAATCAAGGACTAAATTGCAAAAATTGAAAAATTTTTCCATGACCATCTAAGCTTGGCCAAATCCATGTTAAGACCTTTAAGGGTGTTTTTTAAATGTATTTTAACATGTTTGAATGTATATCATGCATTTTTAGCCTTTTAGGGGCCTTTTTATAATTTAAAAAGTTTAGGGGCTTATTTATAAAAAATTAAAAAATTGTTTCAAGGCCAAAGGTGTTTGTCCGAATGCTTTTGCCAATATTTGGTGTGTTTTCCATGTTGATTTTAATGTGTTTGATATTTGATTTTGTGTTTCATTTTATATAGGGGTAATTTTGTCAATTTAGAAAAGTTTAGGGACCATTTAGTAAAGCCTAACATTTTATAGTCAAAATGGTCTTTTCCCACATCAAATTACCCATTTATGGTATTTTGGTCATTTAGGAATATTTTTAGCATTTTTAGCCATTTTGGGGCTAAAATGCAATTTTGAGAAATATAGAGACCTATTAACAATTTTTGCATTTTAGGTTACCTTTGATGTCCAAGTAACCCATTTAGGATATAATTTTCATTTCATATCATTATTGATTCTTTTAGGGTTACTAAGATACTTCTATGTTGAAAGTACACCTTAGGAATATTTTAGTAGTTTACCCTAAAATCAATTCCTTTATGATCATCGGGATATTTCTATGTCTAAGGTGCATAATAAGGATAAGTTTGTTTATGATGTCATCAAGTCCTTTAGGTTATCAAGAAACTTTTATATCGAAGGTATACCTTAGGGATGTTTTAGTAATTTTACCTTAGAATGAGTCTTTTAAAATTTCGGGATACTTTTATGTCGAAGGTATATTTAGGGACATTTTGGTTTTTTAGACCAAGTTTGGGTCTTAGGATAAGTTTTATTATTTCTCATAAAAATTGGAATTCTTTTAAAAAAATTAAGGCAATTTCTTTGAGTTAAAGTAGTGTACAGAATTTCTCCTAGCATATGGAAGGAGTTTCGTAGATTATTTTAATAACAAGATATGTTTTTTTTGGGAATCAAGATTTTTTTTTTCAAATTTTGTGAAAATAAAACCTTCCTATTCCTCCACTCTCCAGTGGGGTGCGAAAGATATTTTGATTTTTAAAATCTTTCATATTCCTCTGGCTCTTTGGTGGGTACAAAAGAGATAATAATAAAACATTTCGTGTTCCTCTAATCCTTTGGTAAGGTACAAAAGATATATTGATTTCCAAAAATTTTAAAAACCCAATCTTCTCATCCAGAATAATAAATTTATTTCATAAAAAAATTATTTTGATGTATAGGAATTATAATTGAATATTGGATAATTGAAACAAGATAAAAATCAAAATTTAAGTTAATAAATGAGGTGACGATTACCGGGTGTCATGGGAGGGATCAATCCTTACTCGTGATTGTAACCAACTCTGAGATGCTTTCAAGTGATCTTTGGTGTTATCATAAACCTTGGAGTTTGTTTTTAAGGTTTTATAACCCTCGAAATACAAAGTTCGGTAGGTGACTAACCTCACCTAGCCAAAATAGATTGGTAGCTAGGAAAATAAATAGTCATTTTGTAATGACTATTTAGAGTTAAGTCGAGTGAGTGATTTTATAATTCAAAATATCATTAGCATCCCGCTAGAGGGCCAGAAAAATATGAAAGGTTTTATTTTTTGAAATTTACAAAGATCTCTATTTCCACGTCGAAAAAGGTACCTTATTATTAAAATAATTTGCAGAACCCCTCTTATATTTTAAGAGAAACTCCACGTATTATTTTAACTTGGAGACATTACCTTAATTTTCTAAAAAGAAAATTTTATATTTTATTAAAAATATTTATAGAACATCTTAAGACTTGATAACAATCTAAAATGACGAACCTATTCTTAATGTGTACTGTTGACATGAAATATCCTAGTAATCATATAGGACTTGGTTCTAATGCAAAATTACCAAAATACCCTTGGGCTATGCCTTCGATGTGATATATCTCGATGACCCTAAAGGACACAAAAAGGATTATAAAATGGTGAACATATCCTAAATGTACATATTTGGCATAAAAGCATCCTAATGACTACCTAGGACAAGATTCTACAAAAATTACCAAAATACCCTTAGTGTGTAGTTTTAACGTGAAAGTATCCTGACGACCCTAAAGGACATGAAAAGGTGAATCTATCTTAAATGTACATCTTTGGCATAAAAGCTCCTCGATGACTACTTAGGACTTGATTCTAGAGAAATTACTAAAATGCCCCTAGGGTGTACCTTCGACGTGAAAGTATCCCAATGACCTTAATGGACACGAAAAAGACTATAAAAAGGTGAATCTATCCTAAATGTACATCTTTGGCATAAAAGCATCCCATTGACCACCTAGGACTTGATTCAAAGAAATTACTAAAATACCCCTAGGGTGTACCTTCAACGTGAAAGTATCCCGACGACTTTAAAGGACACAAAAAAAATTATAAAAAGGAGAACCTATCCTAAATGTACATCTTTGGCATAAAAGCACCTCGATAACTGCCTAGGACTCAATTCTAGAGAAATTACCAAAATGCCTCTAGGTGTACTTTCGACGTGAAAGTATCCTAGTGACCCTAAAAGGCATAAAAAGGATTATAAAAAGGCGAGCCCATAGTAAATGTACATCTTTGGCATAAAAACATCCCAATGACTACCTAGGACTTAATTTTAAAGAAATTACTCAAATGCCCCTAGTATGTACTTTTGACGTGAAGCATCCCAACGACCCTAAAGGACACAAAAAGGATTACAAAAAGGTGAACCTATCCTAAATGTACATCTTTGTCATAAAGAACCCCGATGACTACCTAAGACTCAATTCTAGCGAAATTACCAAAATACCTTTAGGGTATAACTTTAACATGAAAGTATTTTGGCAACCCAAAAGGACACAAAAAGGATTATAAAAAGGTGAACCTATCCTAAATGTACATCTTTGGCATCAAAGCCCCCCAATGACTACCTATGACTCGATTAAAAAAATTACCAAAATACCTTAGGGTGTACCTTCAACGTGAAATATCCTGATGACCTTAAAAGACATGAAAATGATTATAAAAAAGCAAACCTATCCTAAATGTACATATTTGGGATAAAAGCATCTCGATGACTAACTAGGACTCGATTATGGAGAAATTATCAAAATGCCCTTGAGGTGTACCTTTAACGTGAAAGTAGCTCGGTAACCTTAAAGGACATGAAAAAGATCATAAAAAGGTGAACTTATCCTAAATGTACATCTTTGGCATAAAGTATCCAGATAACTACCTAGGACTTTACTCAAGAAAAATTACCAAAATGCCCTTAAGGTATACCTTTGACTTGAAAGTATCCCCGTATCCTAATGGACACTAAAATAATCATGAAATGATGAGTTTACCATAAATGGGGAAATATAAGTTTGAAATTTGGCTTAAAATGCAAGAATTACAATTAAGCCCCTGTACTTTTGAAAATTTCATTTCGTACCCTACGAAAAACCGAGAGAATACTAAAAGTTTTGAAATTTTCTATATCCCTGTGAAAGACCATAGGAATAGTAGAAAATTTTGAAAGTGACAAAAATGACCAAATTACTCCTAAATACTAAAATTTGCTATTTAGTCCCTAAAATTTTCAATTTTACACTTAGGTGCCTAAATGAAAATAATCCTGTATCATCACAAATATGATTGATCAAGTAAAAATCAACATGTAGATCATGAAGAACATCTATATGAAGGTTCGATCAAACACCCTTAACCATAAAACAAAAAATTTTCTATTTTTGCAAACTAGTCCCTAAACTTTGTAAAATTGCATAATGTCCCCCTAAAGTATGAAAAATACCTAAAACATGTTCTAAAACACACAAAATCAGTTTCCATACAGTCCATGAAGCTTTCGAACAAACCCAAAAATGGCCTAAAAAATTTACACATTTTGTAAATTAGTCCCTATATTTACTAATATTATAAAATAACCTAAAAACAAGAAAGACATGAAATTATTATAAAAATATGCACAAAATCATCATCAAAGAAAACCTGTTAAAATCAGCCAAATATGGAATAACTAGAAATTATTTTTTTCTCATTTTTCATTTTTTCACAAATTAGTCATTAAACTATTTATATTTATAAAATAGCCACAAAAATAAAATAAAAAAGTCATCACATATTCATGCACTAGTTTCGGCCAACACCTAAATAAATCTACCAAACAAATTTTTTTTCAACAAAACAATCATAAGTGTTCTTTCTACTAAGTTTAACTCAATATAAACATGTATAAAAAAAGCTTTAAAAATATATTTTAGCAACATGTTATCAAGAAAACATCAAGGAAAATAGTATTAATACAAACATAAACATGATAAAATTAACATCATGTTGTCAAGATCAACATAATATCAACATAAACAAGTTTCATATACATCAAAAGTAAACTATTATCTAAAATAATTAAACATAACTACTAAAGCAAATAAATTGGTTCATAGCCAACACAATTTGCCTTTCAACATGAAACCAAATTCTTGAGCTTAAGTATGTTGGCTCACCAAAAAGAAGAAAAATGCATGAAATCAACAAAACTTGAATATTGTTAGAGGAAAATATACCTTAACAAAGCTTAGAAATCTAGAAATTTTCAAGTGTTTTTTTTTTTCAAGCTTTCTAAAAATCCCCTTTTATGAAAACAAATCTTCCCCCTTTTATGAAGGGGGAGGTTTGGCCAAGAGGATCACCAAATCATCTTGGCCGAAACTCCAAGAGAGAAAAAAAACAATTTAATTAATTTATTTTGTCATCATTTTTGTTATTATTAGCATAAAGATTAGACTTGCATTAATTTGACAAGCAAGGGTCATTCAAAAAATACTGTCATGATTGCCTAGGTAACATTATCTAATTGGTAATTAGAAACCAACTAAATTGGCTAGGGAAAGGTTGGGAATCAACTAGACTACTTCTCACGAAACTAGTAGAAAAAATTCATAATTAAAATAAAATTAAAATATGATAATAAAATGGAAAAATAAAAATTAATAATTAATAATCATAAACAAAATTTGAAAATAAAAAAAAAAACCTGATTGGAACTCTAAAGTTATAAAATTATACAAGAAAAATCTTTTCGGAGAAAAAATTGATATATATATATATATATAATTTGAAACCCACCAAATTAATTAAATTTTCAAAAACTGATTTAATAGAAATTTAATAAGAATATTTGATGAATTTTAAAAATTATAAACTCAAAAAAATCCCTCTAAAAATTTTACGGAGTAGAAAACTCTGTATCTTAGAAATGGGAAAAGTTTTGAAAAAAAAATGTAAAACTTATAAAATAAAATAAAATTAAATAATAATATTTTAAGAATTTTAAAAATTATAAACCTAGAAAAATCTTCTCGAAAAAATTTATAGATTAGAAAAATTCGTATTTTGGATACGAGAAAAATCTTAAAATTTATAACAAATAAATGATTTTTGAAAAACTGATTTCATGGTGATCAAATGTGAATATTTAAAGAATTTTGAAATTCAAAACATGTGAAATTCCACCAAAAATTTTATAGATAAAGAAAAGTTTGTATTCTAAAATCGAGATAGTTTCAAAGAATTCATTAAAACTTACAAAATGGTAAAGATGAAAATCCAGAATTTGAAATAATCTTACCAGGAAAAATTTAACAAGTATGATACACATAGTACTGTGAAAAATTCCAAATTAATTACTAAAATGGGAAACTTGACACCTTTTGCCATAAAATGCCAATATGAATTTTTTCTTCAACATTTTTTATTTTTTGGAGTAAGTATCGGCATAAATACCGCATAGATATGATTAAAAATATACGACAGTCAATTTCCTGAATTATACAAAAAAATTATTGAAAAATTTCCTAAAATTAGAAAATTTGATCATGATATCATCCACAAAAATATATTTCCAAAATTTGGACAAGAAAATATTAAAAACAATTTTTTCTTAAATATTCGTCCTATATATTCGAAATTAAAGGTTAAAATATAACTTTTTCTATCATGTGAACTTATGGCCATTTAAATATGACCTAAAAGGTCTTGAAAATGTCTGGTTCATTTGAAAAAACTGAAAAAAAAGGTCATTCTCAATAAGGGTGGCCATTAAATTTTTGATCTCGGATATTTACAATTATTGGTAAAAAGGCTTGGACGAAATTAGGTATCTACAGTGGGATAGCTATATAGCAACTTAATCTGGAAATTCATGCAAACTAGGAATACAACCCCGCTATGCAAGACTTGCTTTTTAATTATTTTGTGTTTAATTTTAATACTATAAATAATTTTTATTTATTAATTATTATAAGTAAATTTTTAATATAAAAATATATTTTTTCTAAATATTTTAAAATTATTAAATCTAAAACATTAGAAATAAAATAGGTTTGTAAATTCAATTAAATAAGCATTAGTAATTATTATTGGTTTATGCATTTAAAATAAACGAGTTTATGAAATTTCTCATTTCATAATTTAGGTATTTAGATATGCAAGGTAGTGGTCATAATTTAAACATTTTTGGTAAGAATTTTAATTTTGCTACCCATAAAAAATATTAAAAAAATTTCTCATTTGTTTCAATAACTCCTTTTCCAAATTTTTTTTTTTCACCTTTGATTATCTAAAAGTTCATTTCCTATTTTATAGGTGTACATTTTAGCTTTTCAGGAAACGATCACTTAGATAATAGCATTTACCTTTAATGATACATTGGTCCATGACATATAGAGATTGTTTTGTTTATAAATGTAAAAATCACAAACATAAACAAACAACTGATTAATATAACTAACATAAATAAATACTAAAATTTTAATATTTTGAAATTCAAAAGCTTCCATATATTCATTCATGGAATACAAATAAAATCAAAGATTTTAAATCCATAAATATGTTTGAGTTCAATAATTGCAAATCCATGATTCTTGCTGTCCATGCTTTTTTGTATTTCAATCGTAGTATAATGTTCTCTATTAGGCATTGGTAGTTGTTTCATAAAATAGTTCCCCTAAGCCATGCTTTCTTGTAATATTGCAAAGAAGTTTGAAATCATTAGAACGCATATTCACCCTAAAGGAATTAAAAATAATAATATAAGAAACATCGTTTTAATTTAGTTAAAAGAAAAATGAGAAAATAAGCCTTAAATTTAAAGCCATTCAACATAACAGAAAAAAAAATAATTTCTAAACATAAGAAAGAATATATATAAATATAAATATAAATAAAATAAACGAAGTCAAGAAATAGATAAGCTAAACCGTTCTTAATTTTATATAAATATAAATATAAATATAAATATAAATA
>JBBYHM010000003.1:3222995-3271007 GCA_038381775.1 Adansonia rubrostipa | reverse complement strand
TGGAAAAATACTTCTTAAAGTTCAAAGAAATATGGATTACAATTTTTTATTATAACTTTAAGTTATGGAAAAAAAAACAGGAAAAAAAAAACTGTTAAAGCATTAGATCAAGGAAAAACGGAAAAATACTTGTTAGATTTCAAACAGATACGGAGTATTTTTTAAGAATATAATTATCTCAAATTTTGTAAAGTTCACATAGAAAAGCTAATTGTGTTACGTATTCATAAGTACTTACATTGTTATTATTAATACTTACAAACTAATGAAACATTGAGCTAACCAATGGGGAAAAAAAGGGTCATCTGAATGTGGCAATGTCATTGGGGAGGCTTTGTCTAATTCCTTGGCTAATTGCTGATAATCCTCTGCCTCTACATTTTCCCATACTTCTGTTAATCCACCAATAAATAATTGCAATTAAGCCATTTTGGCCAATTGTTAATAATCACACAATGATGAACAAAATAAAAAGCCATTAAAAATTATATAACTATAATAACCTCAGAGATTAAAAACCTAAATGGAAAATAGAAATTGATATGCATAAAACTCAAAGGAAAAGGTATGTATAAAAAAATAATAATAACTGAAATTGACAATAAATAAAAAATAACCGAAATCATTTAAAATTAAATTGAAAAATGAAAAGAGTTAGAATTTCAAGCATTAAATAAAAAACTGAAATTTTAATTGGTATTTGTTATAGATTAAATGCCCTACTTTAATTAAGAAGATGATAGGGTAAATAATACTTGTCTACTTCTTCAAATAAAAAAAATTTACTCACCAGACCGAAACAAAGTAAATAAGTCGAAAATCGAAAGGGAATTGGTTGACTTATCATTAACAGGGATATAATATATTAACATTAAGAATATCATAAATAAAAAGTAAATATCAATCCGCATGCCATGGTTTTCGTTAGAAGCGAAATCAAGTCTAAGACGAACTCAAACAGTAGCATGTCATGGTTTGAAACTCAATTTAAAATTTATCGAATTTTAATTTTAAAATTTAATTTTGATTGAAGATAAAAATTAAATTATTTAATTCATTTGATTAAACGCATTTACTTAATAAATAACGAACTCTATTTTTACTAAATTTCAAATGAGATTATTTGTGCTCGAGTTAGAAGTCAAGTTCAAATTAAAATTTTTTTAATACTAAATAAAAATACTAAAATTATGTATTAAAAAAAAGTTAATTAGACTACAAAGGTTTATGAGCCCTATTGTAGTCCAAAATTTTATAAAATTCCTCACCCAAATTCATACGCTAAATTATTGCTAAAAAAATTAAAATATTATAGAATTATTTTTATATTAGTATTTATATATTTTAATAATTAAATTTAAAAAATATTTTTTATTAATTAAATAGTAATTCAAACCAATGTAACTAAAATTAAACAAATTCATATTTAGAAGTCAGAATCGATCTTGTCCGAACCTTAAACAAATCTAAATTAAACTTGAATGTTACTTAAATAAAAAATTAAAATATTCAAATTTCTCTCATTCAATAACTTGAGCAGATCAATTAACTCGATAATGATAGATTTAAAGACTTTTTTCTTTTTTTGAACTGCGCCGGAATACCATCCACCATCAGGTTTACGCTCTAGTCTTCGCTGCCTGTCAATAACAGTCTGCAAAATCTTCTTCCAAAGACTAAAAAAAGTGACTGCCCCGAGCACAACCTCTTTTGAACCATCCGATTTCCAAATATGTTCAAAAATCGACTTGAACTTACAATAAATAGTCAAATCCTCTTTTGCAATTGGATCTACGTTTTCTCTTTGCTTTTCTTACCAAGACATTACTCAAAAGAAGATCCCTTTAAAGGGTCATTCATTAGTCCAATTTCAGATTTTTGAAAATCTGTTTATTTGGGGCTGATATGGTCCTGTTTTGCAGGAGACTAGAATGAGAGACAGATTTACACTATATGCTGAAGGACGTGATGCTGGTGGTGGCAATGGCTCCACCAGTTTTTGCAGTAGTTGCCATGATCGTTTTGGTTAACCTAATGGTGAGTTATTTGTTAACGTTTCTTCGTTGTAAGCCTGTAATCATTCTTTCATTACTTACATATATAGCCTGCATTAATTTGAGTCATTTTGGTGATAATTAGCGTACAATTTAGTAAACCATTGTGAAAACTTTTAGATTGTGTTACTAGTATTAGTTCAAAATCAAAATGAGCCTAATCGGAAGTGTTTTTTAATATCTATTATATATGTTGCTAATAGTAGAACAAACAAATTTAAGTGATCTAAGTAACTGCTCTACAACACAGCCCACTTCAACTCAAATTAGCTCAGGGAGAATATGCAATTGGCAAAACCATCATGTGAAAACTAATTGAGCTATGTAATATGGTATTTTGCTCCTGGCCAATAGCTAGAAATGTGGTTTTTTGAGCCAAATACTTACCATGCTACAAAATGCCAAAATCCCACCCTTTAATGAGAAATTCAGAGCCAAAGCATGTGAGCAATTGCTCTATTATGTTAAAGTAGGCTCTTTCAAGTACTACATCAAACACTTGTTCCAAACCAAGGATGGGGCTTAAAGCCAACCATGTGAAATAATGAGCTCAGTTGCATGGAAATAATTCTATCTTTTCTTCTTTTTAGCTTTTCCTTTAAGAAAATCTCAAATGCTGAAAAAGTTATAATATAAAATGTTTAGTTGTTATTTCATTTACGTTTGAGTACTGTTATGCTAGAATGTTGAAACATCATCAATGGCCAAAAAAGCCTTTCATTTTCATTAGTTAGGGACTTGATCGCACAAATGCTACATTTGTATTGCACAAATCTATTAACTTAGGCACCAAGCTGGGAATTTCCTTGGAAATTATGTTCATTTTGTACTTTGTGTTCTCAGTAGACATGTATACATTAGGGCTGGTGCATCTAACGTTGGTGTCACTTTTGATAAACGATGGAATGGTTCATAAGAGAGAGCCCATATAGGCCGAAAGACTATTAAACACCATGGGATTTGTAAGGTTCAAAATTATTTAGTTGTGTCCCTTAGAGTTTTATGAATGAGTTCCCTATAATAATCATTTAATTGAAGGTATTCACTTGAGTACATTAGAAAATGAGGCAATTGAGACATCTTATCTCATGCTTGGTTTTCAACTGTTTGATAATACTCCATCTTTGGGCCATAGGGGAACCATTCCAAAAATTCTAAATCAAATGAACGCAGATAAGCTGGAGCGTCGTGTCTACACCGGTAATGTTCGGATGAAAATTAAGGCAAATAAACATAATATTGAAGGGTTGATAAAGGTTTTCAATGATATGAAACGAGTAGAAGTTGAATCAAATGAGATATCTTATTGCATATTTCCTACTGTACATGCAGTGGTGAGGGATATGACGAGGAATAACTGGTTGATATTGGATGTCTTAATTACATTTTATGGGCATTTGGGGAAAGGGAAGGAGCTGAAGAGAACTTGGGGCATATGGTAGGATGGGACAGCTAAGTCAAGCTAAAGACCTTTGGTAACAAATGAACTCAATAAAAAGAAAATCAACCAAGCGGTTCAATGTATATGATTTCTGTATAGGGCAAACATGGGAGCAAAGGAACTAAGTGACACTAGAATTGAATTCGGATGATGTTTGTAGCTATGTCTATTGTTTTTTTAGTGACGGTTAAAAGATATCTCTATTGTTTTTGCGCATGTTCATTTGATGCTGTCTTCTTAAATAACGTTTCGGGCAGTCGTAAGTTTCTCCTATTTCTAAACATTGCCTTACAAACAGTTTAGCCTTTGGCTATAAGAAAAGTTGATATTAAAAAACTATTAATATGGTCTTTCAGATATCTATACCAGCCGCCCAAACCGTACTTGTGGAAGAGCCAACATATGAGCTGATGTTCATAGCAAACTGAGATGTTTCGTTTAGCACGGTCACATTGTCCAGCAACGAACTAGAAAAAGCATTCCAATAGCAGGTATTGATAATACTATCGCAATTAACTTAATTGAGGTCGAGCACAAAATCTAAGGCTACCATATATTATTAGTAGTGTACTTTATGTCAATGGATAGACTTAATTTAGAACTTAAAAGACTCCAACTCAAAATTAAGATTTTAATTGAATCAGGAA
This sequence comes from Adansonia rubrostipa, assembly GCA_038381775.1. Taxonomy (NCBI): domain Eukaryota; kingdom Viridiplantae; phylum Streptophyta; class Magnoliopsida; order Malvales; family Malvaceae; genus Adansonia; species Adansonia rubrostipa. The sequence continues at coordinate 3,266,865 of JBBYHM010000003.1, read as the reverse complement.
GATTGACATTTATGGATGAGAAGGTTGAGAAAGTTTTAAGGATGTTAGATATCAAGAAAATAGATCACTTACGAGCAAGCAAGAAACGCAAAGAACTAGTTCAATTTTAAGCTTGAAAATTTTTATATCTTTCTAGCATAAATGGAATAATTCATGTTTAATTGACATTAAGAGTACTTGAATGAAAGACAAAAATAAATTGGAAAAGAATAAGTTTATTTAAAAAGACCATAAAGTAAAACATCAAAAGACAAAATATTTCAGTAATGGAAAATAGGGAATTCCTAGTTCAAACATCGATCAACTCTACAGAAACACTCTTCACCTAATACAACAAATTGATAGATAAAATTATACAATAACACCACAGCAACTTTAACATACTATTTCACCCTCCTCAAATCTTCATTAGAGCTACCTCTTCTAAATATTTGTCTTTAAGGAACGAATCCTAATTGTAGTGGATTGCCATGAGAATGAGAGCATCCAATAAAAATCTCGAATTCCTTCCAAACCACCCATTTCAGTTCAATCCCAGCTGTGTTTTCCATCTTTTCCAATGCAATACGAGCAGCTTTTCTATCTTTGTCTCGTTGCTTTTTCAACTCAACCTCTTCATTTTTGCTGCAACTTCAGAAGCTATGATGTGAGCTTTAATCTTTGCCTTTTCTTCACGCTGGATCAGTTTTCTCATATTATCAAGTAGTGTCTTGATCTATTTTGTTTTGAAAATGGCGTCTAACCAAATAGCATTTCAGCATTGCAGCATGGAGAGCCTTCTGTGAAGTTAACAATCCTTCAGCAGAAGCAGCATTTGTTGTGGGAGCTGTAAGTTGAGAACTGAGAAAAACATTTTCACCCTCCTCAACATCTTCATTGAGAGCCTCCTCTTCCAAATGCTCGTCTTTGAGGAACAAACCTAGATGATATAGTCGATTCCCACAAAAAGAAAGAGCATCCACTCAGAATCTCTAGTTCCTTTTGAATATCTAAGTTCAGTTCAATCCCAGCTGTGTTTTCCATCTTTTCCAATGCAATCCGAACAGCTTTTCTATCTCTTTCCCATTGCCTTTTCAACTCAAACTTTTCCCTCTTTTTTGCTGCAGCTGTGATCTGAGCTTCAGTCTTCACATTTTCTTCACGTAGCCTTCTTTTGAATTTCCCCTTTTCCTGCTGCAAAAGGAAAAATTCGGAAGAAGGCAGCATGAAGAAAAGGCAAAGATTGAAGCTCAGATCATAGCTTCTGAAGTTGCAGCAAAAATAAAGAAAGAGGTTGAGTTGAAAAAGCAACGGGAAAGAGATAGAAAAGCAGCTCGTATTGCATTGGAAAAGATCGAGAACACAGCTGGAATTGAATTGAATTGGGTGGTTCAAAAGGAATTCAAGATTTTGATTGGATGCTCTCATTCTCATTGTAGTCCACCTCAATCTGGATTTGTTCCTAAAAGACAAGTATTTGGAAAAGGCAGCTCTAATGAAGATTTGAGGAGGGTGAAATAGTGTGTTAAAGTTGTTACGGTGTTAACATATAATTTTATCTATGAATTTGAGTATTTCTGTAGAGTTGATCGATGTTTGAACTAGGAATTCCCTATTTTCCATTAATAAAATATTTTGTCTTTTGACGTTATGAAATTTATGTTTGCTTTATGGTCTTTTTAATGAATTCTTTTCCAAGTTATTCTTGTCTTTCATAAAACTATTCCTTTTAATATCAGTCAAATATGAATTATTCCACCTAGTACTAGAAAGTTATAAAAATTTTAAAGCTTGTAATCAAACTAGTTTTTTGTGTTTCTAACTTGCTCGTAAGTGATATATGTTCTTGACATCTAAAATCCTTAAAACTTTCTCAACCCTTTCATCCATAGATGCCATCTTCCTAATTCAATTAAAATCTCAATTTGCGTTGGGGTCTCTTATGTCCTAAATTAATTCTATCCATTGACATAAATTACACTACTAATTATAATACCCCTAGAGTTTGTGCTTGATCTCAAATAAACTAATGGCTGTAGTGTTGTAAATACCTGCTATTGCAAGGCTTCCTTGGTTCGTCGCTGGACAATATTGCCTGACTAGATAGAACACCTCACTTTCCTACAAACATCAGCCCAGATGTAGGCCACAGGTATGGTTTGGCCGTTCCAATAGCAGCTGGTTAAGATATCTTTCAGACCCTGTCAATAGTTTTTTTAATATAAACTTTTCTTATAGATATAGGCCAAACTATTTGTAAAGCAACGTTTAAAGATGGTATAAACTTACTGCTCACATATGCCAGTAACTTTATCGAGTGCTGCAACCTGGGAACATAATGGGCAAGCTTTAGGAAGACAGTATCAAATAAAAAATAGAGAAATCTTTTAAATACTTACTAAGAAAACACTAATTAAGCATGGAATGACATTTAGAAGACAATAAGTTACAAGGCCATAAACTAAGAAAAGACAGTATAACTTTTCGTTAATTAATGTTGCATTTTTTTATTACCAGGCAATGGAGAAACTCAACAATCCACATGTATTGAGGAGTTAGATAGCAGATTAAAGATTACTAACCAAGCAGAAAAACGTGCTTCGTTTCACAAGATTCTCAATAAAAATAAAAATTAGATATCTCAGATGAAAGCATTTAAAAGATTCTTAGATACGTATGAATCATGAATGCAAGGCCATGAGGGCAGGAAAAGCCCCTTCAACATGCCTGACAATCAAGAGCCCTAGCACGAATGACCCAGGAATTTTCAAGGTCAACCAAAGATTTTTAACAACAGTATATGCCCTACCCCACTAACAACCAGAAAACATGAGGTCAAATTTAGAGCTTTTCATAGGCCTCAAACCAGAGGCACTGAATTTTTTTTTTGTTTTTTTTTAAATATGCACCAAAGTAGAACTTTGTCTCTGCAGCTGTGGACAAGCGCCAAGCAATATCTCCTATTGAACCAATGAAAATCACAGTAGCATACTAACACGTGAGAAAACAGAATATAAGAACTAATTTCTTAACATAGCTAATCCTAATTCAATTCAACTAGTGTCAGTTCTTTTGCTTGCGTGTTTGCCCCATATAGAAATCATATATTTTTAACCGCTCGGTTGATTTTCACTTTATTGACTTCATTTGCGACGAAAGGTCTTCAGCTTGAGTTAGTAACCTATCCTAACATATGCTTCAATTTCCAGCATACAACTTTTAGACCTAACATGGGAAACTCTTGCAAGGTGCCGCAAGTTCACTTCAGCTCATTTCCCTTCCCCAAATGCCCATACAATATAATTAAGACATCCAGTGCCAACTAGTTATTCTCCATCATATCCCTCGCCACTGCATGTTCAGTATCTCTTTTGACTCAACTTCTGTTCGCTTCATATCATTGAAAACCTTTATCAACCCTTCAATATTGTGCTCATTTGCCTCTATTTTCATCAGAACAGTATAGGTGGAGACATGTGACATCACCTTATCTCCCTTCATTTGATTTAGAATTTTTGCAATGATCCCTCTATGGCCCAGAGATGAATGGAGTAATATCAAACAGTTGAAAACCAAATATGACATAGGATGTCTTAATTCCCTCACTTTCTTCATGTACTCAACTAAAATCCTTATAATGCCTTTATCCAAGCACCAATCACATGACTATTCTAGGGAACCCATTCATAAAATTCCTGAGAGCCTACTTTAACTCAGTAGAGCCATTGCTTACATGCTTCAACTCTGAGTTTCTAGCTAAAGAGTGGGATTTTGACATTTTGTAGCTTGGTAAGTATGTGGCTCAAAAGACCAGGAGCAAAATACCATAGCACATAGCTCAATTAGCTTTCATATAATAGTTTTACCAAAGGCATATGCTCCTTGAACTAACTTGAGTTGAAGTGGGGTGGATTGTTGGCCAGTTACTTAGATCACTTGAATTTGTTAATTCTACTACATCCATTCTATTAGTAACATATATAACAATTTAGCATAGATTTAAAAAGGGAAATAAAAAAACACTTCCGATTAAGCTCATTCCGATTTTGAACTAATATTAGTAATATAATCTAAAAGTTTTCAGAAAATTATACACTGATTGTCTCCGAAATGACTCAAATTAGTGCAGTTCATCACAATTCTTGATTACAAATGGGAGTCCATGCAAGCATGTGTATACTACATGAAAAAAATAAATATAACTATAACCCAATTAGATGATAACGGAATGGTTACAAGCTTACAGCGAAGAAACATTAAAATAACTCATCATCAACTTTACCACAACGATCATGGCAACTGTTACAAAGGCTGGCGGAGCCATTGCAACCGCCATTTCGTCCTTTGGCATAGATTGTAAATCAGTCTCACACTCTGGTATTCTGCAAAAACGGTCCATATCAGCCCCAAATACACAAATTTCAAAGATCTGAAAATTGGATTAATGAACGAACCTGTAAAAGGATCTTCTTGTGAAGGAAAATCTTAGTAAGAAAGCAAAGAGAAAACATAGAGATCCAATTGCAAGAGAGGATTTGACTATTTATTGTAAGTTCAATCCGATTTGAACATAGTCGGAAATCGGATAATTTCTAATTGCAAAAAGATTGCGCTCGGGGCAGCCATTTTTTTGGGTCTTTCGAAGAAGTTTTTGCAGACTGTCATTGAGAGGCAGCGAAAACTTGTGTGTAAACCGGATGGTGGATGCTATTCCGGCTCGGTTCGGGAAAAAAAAAAAAAAAACCCTTAAACGTGAATACATCATCATCAACCAGAATTTGAGCTGCTCGTGTTATTAAGCAAGTAAAATTGAAATATTTTAATATTTGATTTAACAAGTTTTTAATTTTTATTTAAATTTGTTTAGAGTCAGGTAGCTCATTTGGTTCGAAATGAGTCGGATTTAATTATAATATTTATAATTTAAATTAATTTAGTTTAAATTATTATTTAATTAATAAAATATTTTATTTAATTTAATTATAAAAATATAAAAATTATTAATATAAAAATTATTTTTAATATATTTTTTTAAATTATTTAGGTCTACAAGCTTGAATGACTATTTTAAAAAAAATAAGACCAAGCATAGCTTGACCCATGAATTTTTCTAGCCTAGTCAAACTTTTTTATTTTTAATATATAATTTTAATATTTTTTTAATTAATATTAAAAAATTTTAATTTAAATTCGAGTTCGAGTCGAAGTGCAAATAAGCAAGATTGAAGTCTAGTAAGAATTGAGTTCAGCTTTATTAAGTAAACAAATTTAATAGAATGAATTCAAATAATTTGATTTTCATCTTGATTCGAGCTTGAGCTTTAAAATGAAATTTGATCGACTTTAAATTGAGTTTCAAACTATGAGTTTTCAAATCGAGATTGACATCAACTTTTTATTACTTACGTTCAACTAGGCTTGATTCCACCTTTAACAAAAACGATGGTGCGAAAAAAAAATGATGGGTTGATGGGTGTTCGGTGGTAATATTATACATGATCATACGTGGCACAAAAAATAAATAAAACACAAAACAAATATATGAATATCTCAAAATTTATATAGTAACAATTATTAACGTATAAAATTTTATATAAATATAAAATCTTTACATTATTATGATATCATAAAATTATACGAATACAACATTATTAGGTTTAGGTGAAACAAGAAGAGCTTGTATTGTTGGCCCAATTGGGGAAAAAAAAAAGGTATGCTCTTCTTTGGCCCAAGGATTGCTTGGCGGTAATTGGGTCAGAGATTATTTTAGTTGCCTCATTCTAGGACGTATCAATGTTTAAAAAATTAAATCAGAGGTCAAATAACTAAATTTTTTATTATTGATTCAATTAATCTATTATGTTAAAAAATAATATATGTATTCAACATGTACTTTTGATAAATAAATATTCAATATAATAAAAAAATATATATGATTAAATGGAATGATCTTTAATATAGATTTAGTTTTAAAGGTTTCAATCTCATCACATCTGTAATAGTTTTTTATTAAAAATTTTTAAAATATTATAAAATCGATTTTTATGGTCCTACTAGTTGAACCTATTTTATACTAATTCACAAAATTATTGCTTTGATGATATGTATCGGATCAAATAAGCCATTAATTCTCAGTTCACTTGGTCTAGCCGATCGATTTGTTTTAACATTAGGACATATCATTTTAAATCATAAAATTTATTTTGTTTTGAGTTTAAGACATTTTCAATTCAAGTAGTTGATTTTAAAATTAAATTAACTAATTTTTTTAAAATTAAATTAATTAATTTTTTTTTTTAAACTTAGCTCACATTATTTTAAGTTCAAATTAATTTGTCTTTGTATTCTTTTAGGTTTAGGTTGAAGAGATTTAATTTTTTTTATCAAGTTGAATCAATTTTGAAGAGGTTGAGCTTTAGTTGTTATTTTAGCTATCCCATTCAATATGGAGATTAAAATATATGCTTATAAGTATAAATAAGGCCCCAATTTTAATACTAATTGTTTACACATGAATAAGACTGCAATCGAGCCAAGTTGAACTTAAACTGTAAGAAACTTGAGCTTAAGCTTAATTAAAAATTCAAAACTCGGCTTTAGGTTAATCGATTTTTACTTTTACAGTTCGAGCTGATTTAACATAAAAATCAAATTGCTCTAGCTTGCTTGACTAGGCTCATTTAGTTGGTAAAAAAATGAGTTCGATTTTCGCTTTCGATTATTTGTGCTCAAGCTCAATTTCAAATTCGAATTGAGGTTTTCAATATTAATTAAAAAATAAGAATTTATATCAAAAATAAAAAAAGCTTAACTAGGTTCACAAGCTACTAGAGTCAAGCATTAGGATACCCGAATTCAACTCATTCGATAGCTTGAGCTTGACTCAATAATAACAAGAACTGAATTTAAATTTTTTTGAGTCGAACCCGAATAGTTTGCGAAAATATGTCTAATTGTATCCCTACTTGTGAAAACAGCTGTCGCTACCTAAATTTTTTTCCATTACCCAAACTCAGTTTGAATCGAACCGACTTAAAAATTTATTTTATTATTTAAAAAATAAAAAATTATTTTTATATTTAATATATATAAATCCATATATATATTTCAAATTTCAATGTTGATTGAGGAACACGTCACTGGTTAATGAATAAAATTTTGGTTTCTGTATTAAAATGAATGGAATGGTATGCATGGCCTTTAGTTTATTCCATAGATGTTTTTCTCACAACTTAAACAAAACTAAACAAAAAACGCGCGAATCGCCATTTTCGTTTCTTTCTTTCTCTTTTATCGTGCCGGCCTCAACTAGTACCATCCACTAACTCACTTTCTCTAAAAAATTACAACTATTTTTAGGCCAAACCCAGTTTTAGATTTTCCTTCTTTTTTTCTTTCTTTGTTTCTGACAATGGCTGCAACGAGTTGTGGTTTGAAACCAGCAGCAAGGGATGAAAGGCAAAGACTTACCCAGCTGCAACAACAAGGTCTTAGCCATGGCAAGGGTTCATTAACGAGAAGTTTAAGAAATGGGCGACAGTCTCTTCGTTCAAAGGACACCAAACTTCATCTTCATCATCATCTTTTTCTAGAAGTTCAGTTACCAACTTCTCGTTCTCGCTCTAGGGACTTTGATGATTACAATGGTTTTTGTTCCCTCTCTCTCTCTCTCTCTCTCTCTCTCTCTCTCTCTCTTCTTTTTTTAGTTTCATTCTTTTCTGATATTTTCCTTGCTCCTCCATGGAAGTCTGAACCAGAGTTTTTAAGTACGGTGAGAACGTGTTTTTGGTTTTGTGATTTTGTCGTATTGTTGCGGACAATATGTCATCAATAATTATCAAATATCAAAAAATAAAAAAATTAAAATCATAAAATAATATTATTATCACTATTTAAACCTTCATGTGAACTTTGGGGAGAGCTTTGTTTTTGGTTAGCTTAAAATAGGTTTTTCTTGAGTTTATTTATTTTTTATTTTTTTTAACTTTTACTTAATGATAATAATGACTGTTCATTACAAAATAGTTTGGCTATTTCTTTTTGATCTTTCTCGTATAAATTTTGATATATTTTGATCTCAAATTGCTTATTGTAAAAGAGTGAGGCTATTTCTTTTTTTTTTTTTCCTTCTGACCTTTCTCGTATTCAAGTTTAAGTTTAGATTCAAATTTGGTTTAGTTTAGCTTGATTTAACGATTCAAATTTATTATAAAAAATAATTTTTAATTAATATTTTTATATTTTTATATTTTTATAATTAAATATAAATAAAAATAATATTTTTATCTGGATTGAGCCTTTTGAGCTGGACAGGCCTTTGAATAGGTCTGTTTTCTCATATGTTCAAAAATAAATAAATTGAGATGTAATATGAAAATTGGAGACTATTTTGTATTTTAGCAATGAAACCAGGCTAAAAATCTGAACATGGGAGCTTGATATGGATAGCTTACTTGGCAATTTAAGTGTTCATGTATTTGTTGTATTATAATTTTATGTTTAAGATGTTTCCTATTTATATATATTTTGATATGTTAATAATTTATATTACATAGATTTTAAAATATTCGTATATTCATATCATATTTTAATTATTTTTTCGTGCATGTCTAATATTACTTGGTCTTCGAGTACCTTAATGGCTAAAATGTGATATTGAACTACCCAACACTGGTCTTCAGTTTAATGATTATGCTTGCTGGTAGGAATTTTGTTTTATTTTAAGAAGAGATGAAGTTTTATCACAATTAATTTTAGCAATCTTTTTGAGTTTGTAGTTTTCAATATCTTTTTTTCTTTAAAGTTTTCAAAATTCCTTTTGGTTGCCTTTTTGCGATATTGATATTGTTCCTTATGACGTTAGCTTTTGATAATTATTTGTTTAAGCATTGCTAAATCTATGTTACTCGGATTTAGATGTGAATGTCGGATAAAGTTATGAGTTCAATATGGCACAGGAATACATGAAATTTTTTCACTTTTTTTTTCATGTAGTTGGAGGGTTATATCCCATAAATATGTTAGACATGTGTGTCGTGAAGGATCTAATCCTAAGCTCCTAATGCCCATTGTTCGGTTTTGAGAAAACCGATTTGCAATAAAACTTTATTAAAACTAAAAACTTAAGAAATAATGCAAAGGAACTTACTGAACAGCATCAGCGGATCATCTTCTAAGCTTTTGATCGATCCAATCAAGTAAAAATGAAAACAAAATCTGAAAAGTCTACCTCAATCTATAAAAAGCCAGTCCAATAGATATTAAATGATCTTCAATATGTTCTTGTACACTGAGCCTGATTGTTGTAAACTAGAGCTATCCACACGTTTGGCCTCCAATGGTGATCCACATAGGTGACTTAGAAATCCTTTGAAAGACAAAGACTTCTTTATGCCAAAATTCATGGTAGCAGATCAAATTTCAAAAACCTTCCCAAAGCAATTATTCAGCACACTAGAAACAAGAAGAACAGAAGAGAAACAATTTCTTTTCAAAGTTTGCAGGGAGATGATGCTAATCCTAAGGTTGCTGCAAATCACTTTAGGGAAGATGAATCAGTGCCTTCAGGTTCCCAACTTGTGTTAGGGATGGCAGAAAGTAGGATTTAAATATCCAAGGTTAGAGTGTTTTTCATCTTTTGCTTATTTGCACTTTTGGCCTTTTATTGTTGAATAATTTAAGAAACTCTTGAGTAACTTTTACTCTTTAGGCAATTTAATCCTTATCTCCTTTTAATTTCATAAAATTACCTTTATGTGTGTGACCCATTAGGCCTCCATCATAATGACAATAAATATAAATTTACTTAATTAAGAATAATTTATATTTATAGACTAAGATTGGTATCTAGTAATACATCATGGCCAATCGATATATAGGAAGGGTTAATTGGTTTTGACTAGCCCTTCAGTGTATAGTATCTCAGTGTAATTCAATCCATGCATCATATATCCTAGAATTAGATAAAGCATGGTTGAATGTCTACTTTTAGCCTAATCCATATTAGTATGCAACCCTAATGTGTTAACTACATAATCAATATTACCTTGGCCAAGGTCTTTAGGTTAACATGGGCCAAGAACAACTGGGATATGTGCCCTTATATCACTTAGGGTGATGAATTATCTTTTGTCCATTCATCCACCTTCAGTATGTGTCACATCATATCCAAAACCACCATATTTTTGGTATTCATCCATTGTGAACCCATTTGCAATGATCTCTAGGTATGATAATTCATATACAAGGTGACCTGGTGTCACAAGTGTAAGGATCACTTATATTACTGACACATGAGAGTATTTCCATAGACACTTGAGTAAAATACCAAATCGAACTCTCATTGTGAGTCATGTTTAGTGAAGTTATTCCCATAACAAGAACCCATAAATTACCTCAAGTATCTCTATACTTCAACTTATGATATCAGTTGCATGCGTTATATGCATAGAGACTTAAAATATACCAATCTTTATGAATTGTCAATGCCCTATCTTGATAATATGATAACCAAGAACAGTTTTAGAAACATGACTATGATGCATGGAATCTCATAACTGTAACTTTTTACAATTCCCTTACAAAGCCAATGTGCTTTACAGGCTCTATCTACATAAAATAATGGATCAATCTTATGGATAAAGAAATATCTTATATTATATTAATCATATATAATGTTTGTTACACAAAATAACTAAATGCTAGTGTATTACAAGTTCAATTGATTGGCTTGCAAAGCTTACACTAATAATCTTCCACTAGCCCTAAAGCAAACACCTATATGTTTAAGTCCTATACTCTCCATATGGCGATCACGTTTCTATAGGGTAGCACCTTAGTGAAAGGTTAACTATATTGTCCTTGGTGGGTACTCATACTATACTAACATCACATCTTTCTATTATGTCTCTAATGATGTGACATCACCGTAATATGTGTTTGGATTTATGATGAGACCTTGGCTCCTTATCTAGCACTATGGCTCCATTATTATCAAAGTGGTACTAGATCAACAATGCTTGGAACTGCACCAAGTTTAGTAATGAACTTCTTTATCCAAACTGTCTTATTCACGGCCTCATATGCGAAGCTGTATTCGACTTCGATTGTTGAATCTGTAATTGTTGCCTATTTGGAATTGTCTAACTAACTATAGCTTCATTAAGGGTAAATACATAACTACTTTACGACTTATAGTTATCCCAATCTGATTAGAAGCAAATAGCAGTGTATGCCCTAACTTTGAGCTTAGCCCTTCCATAAACCAGAAAAGATATCCTTAGTTCCTTGTAAGTACTTCAAGATATTCTTCACATTAGTCTAGTAACCCTCACCAAGATTGCTTTGTATTAGCTTTATTACCTTTGAATTAATCTTGATTTTGATATGACAATAAACTAAGCTAAATTAACTTGTACTTAATTGTTTCCAACTAAGTATTTTCCTTGAATTAAATTGAAAAATATTTTGAAAAGAATACTAAGTTAATTTATACCTTTCATTTTCTAAAAAATATATGCTCCAAATGCATATTTATACTTAGAATATTTTTTTTAAATATGTATAAGTCAAATTCAAGCCAAGAAAAATCAGTGTACCAAGGATTTTAAATTAATGTATCGACAGAATGCATCAAAGTATCGATACTAAGCTTAAAACCCTCAAATATATGGATACACATCACCATGTATCGATACAATATATTAAGTATCGATACTCATCCTATAGGTATCGATACATTACTTGATAGTAGCTGAGGTTTGGCTTAAAACTTCAAATCTATCAAAATAAACAGCTCCCTATTGATACAACATAATGAGTATCGATACTCAACCTTGATGTATCAATACAACAACTTGCAAACGATCACATTTCAATTCATGTATTGATACTCCTGATAGTGTATCGATACAACACCACTGGTCTGTATGGAAACAAGCATTTATGAAGGCTACAACAGCTCTCCATCAACCTCATTAATGCCCAACATCTATAAATCAATTCTAAGCTATAAATAGAGGTTTCCAACAGCTGAAGGAGTCAGTGATACCAAGTTAATCAAGCATTAAATATCAAAAGCTCAAAATCCTCAAAATCTTCATTCTTCTTGTATTCAATTTGTATTCCTTCAAGTTTATTTGCATCTCATCCATTTTGCACTCAAATTTTAGCAACCACCCACCTACTAGAGGTTCTAATTATTTGCAAACACTTCATTCATATCATAAAGGGGTTATGTGAAAATTGAGTAAAAATACTTAAGCATTTGGGTAGAATTCTTAAAAGGATTGAAAGGTTCTACCTAGGCCTTAAAAGATAGAGTTATAAAGTTATACCATAGCTTCAAAGGTAACAATCTCATTAGTAAATTATGGGAAACACCTTGGCAAGGAAGTGTTAAGAAAAAAGGACATAAGCTCTAAGTTCAAGGACCAAACCTCTATATATTAATTGCTTATTTCTTTTACCCTTAACTTATTTTCTTTACTTTAATTTATTTTAATTTTCATAAAAGGTTAATTTGTGATCAAATTTATAAAAGAACTAAGTCACCCCTTCTAAGTTTAATTATTATTTTGAACTAACAATTGGCATCAGAGCTTTGGCCTCTATTGTCGGTTTCATAACCTTGAGAAAAAAATCCTTAATAGCTCAAAGAATGGAAGATGCAAACATAATGCTTAAGCTTCTTGCACAAGAGTTAAGAGCAAGATAAAGTTTGTTTCATGGCATTTGAGACAAATGCAAATGCTATAGGACTTAAAAGCCATTCCATCATGAGTCCTTCACTCTTTAATGGTGACAACTACTCATATTTAAAGACAAGGATGAAGCTTTTTATCCAAGCTAATGACTATGAAGTATTAAAGATTATTGTCAATGGACTATTCTATCCTAAGAAGAGGGTTGGAGACATTGTTATGCCAAAAAAAGATGAATGGGATGAGCAAGATACTAAGATGGCATAGTTAAATGCTAAGACCATGCACACAATATTTTGTGCTCATGTCCGAAGTGATTAAAATAAAATCTTACTTTATGACAATGCCAAGCAAGTGTGAGATAAGTTAACAACCACTTATGAAGGAATAAATCAAGTCAAGGAATCCAAAAGAAGTATACTTATACTTGACTACAAATTGCTCAAAATAAAGGTTGATGAGACCATCAAAAAAATCTCAGATAGGTTTACGGATCATCAATGGGTTGAAGGCACTTAGAAAGACCTATCCAAACAAAGAGATGGTGAAAAAGCTTTTTAATAGTTTTCTTAAGTCTTAGGAAGCAATAGTGATGGCAATTAAGGAATCCAAGGATCCTAACACACTTTCCTAGAATGAACTCATAGGTTTTCTTCTAACCAATGAGATAAAGATCAAACATGGTCCAGAGCCACCAATGAAGGCAAGTGTTGCCTTCAAATCAACCATTGAAAGTGATGATGATGATGATGATGAGGTTGAGAAAGATGAAAAGATGGTCATGTTTGCAAAAAGATTCAACAAGCTCATAAGGATGAACAAGGCAAAATAACCTCCTAGAAAAGAAATGGTGAAGAAAGAGTCGAGCAAGAAAGATAAAGACCAAATTATTTGCTACGAGTGCAAGAAATTGAGACACATCAAATTTGAGTGTATAGTGTGGACAAAGCAAAACCCGAAAAAATAAAAGAAGAAGGCTATGGTGGCTATAAAGAGCAATTTGACACATCCAACAATAGTGATGATGATGTGGCCAACCTATGTCTCATGGCTCTTGATGAGCCCAAGGTATCTTTTAATGCTAATCCCTACTCACTTGATGAGTTACAAGATGCATTTGATAAGTTAGCATTAGAATTTGAAACCATGAATTTAAAATATAGAAAAATCATTTTTAAACTTAAGAAAGAGAATGAATCATTAAGCATGAAAAAGAATAATCTTAAAAAGAAATAGCTAAATTACAAGTTGAATTTAATGATCTAACCAAGAAAAATACAAACCTGCATAACTCATTCTCAAGGTTTTATAGGCACAACAAAAATTGAATGATAAAGAGCATTTTTTTGGTAAAGATGGCTTGGGCTATAATCGAATTGAAAAAGAAACTAACTGTAAGAATTTCTTTGTGAAACAAAACAAATCATATGATGCATCTAGGATATGCAGTTATTGCCATAAACTTGGTCATACATTTCATACTTGTTCTTTAAAGGTTATTAATTATAAAGGCAAGCTCATTAGAAGGATATGGATTCCTAAAGGAGGTAGCACATTTCAAGATAAGGCTATTGAAATGAAATGGATTCCAAAACGCACAAGAATTGTGAACACTAATAGTTAAGGGCCCAAAAAAATTTGGGTATCCAAAAACAAAACATGATTTTATGCTTATAGGAGGAAGAGCATTGCTTCAAGGCAAATTCAACAAAGAAGAATTTTTGGCACTTTTTATAATGGATGCTCAAAAGTCAAGACACATGATCGATGACAAAAGTTAATTCATGAAACTAAGGCCTAAGGATGATGGAAGTGTTACTTTTAGTTATAACTCAAAAGGATAAATTAAAGGCATTGGAACCATTAGTAATAATTCCTCATGTAACATTGAAAATGTTCTACTTGTTAAAGGTTTCAAGCATAACCTTTTTAGTATTAGTCAATTATGTGATAAAGGAATGGAAGTTATTTTTGAGTCGATGAATTGTCAATTTGTTGATATTAGATCTAATAAAATTGTTTTCATGGGACATAGAGAAAGATATGTTTATATTATGTAGTTAGATGACTTGTCTTTTCAAAATGTTTGCTTTATTGCTAATAATGAGGAATTGTCTTGGTTGTGGCATAGAAGACTAGGACATGCTAGTATCAATGTAATTTCAAAATTATCTAGTTAAAACCTTGTTGTTGGATTGCCAAAAATGAAATTTGATAATGATAGAATATGTGATGCATGTGTTCAAAGAAAACATAGGAGAGCTACATTCAAACCAATTAATATTGTTTCAACTACTAGAATATTACAACTTTCTGGAAAATTATTCAAAATGAAAAAGGATATTCTATTTTAATTGTAAGAAGTGACCATGAAAAAAATTTAAAAATCTTAGTTTTAACAAATTTTGTCATGAAAATGGTATTAGTTATAATTTCAAGTCTCCTCGAACCCCTCAACAAAATGGAGTTCTTAAGAGGAAAAATAAAACCTTAGAAGAAATGGTTAGGACTATGCTTTGTGAAAATAATTTCCAAAGTAGTTTTGGGCAAAAGCCATTAACATTTCTTGCGATAAATAGAGCTATGGTTAGGCCAATTTTAAAGAAAACCCCATATGAACTTTGTAAGGGAAAGAAACCTAGCATTAGCTATTTTCATCCTTTTGGATACAAATATTTTGTGTTAAATAATGGAAAGGATAATCTTGGTTAATTTGTTGCAAAAAGTGATGAAGGAATTTTTCTTGGCTATTCTACAAATTCTAAAGCTTATAGAGTGTTTAATAAGAGAACTTTAGTTGTTGACGAGTTCGTATATTTGATGAAGCTAACTCAACCTTGACAAAAGTATCTTTTCATAGTGATGCTATAGAGATTTACCAAGAAAATCAAGTTGAAGCATCACCATAAAGAGTAAGAACAAACAATTCAAGATGAAGAAGCTCCGAAAGAAGATAAACTACATGAGCTAACTCAAGTTGAAAGGGAAAAAATATTCTAGAGAGTTGACTTATGTCAAAGAAGGTGAGATAATTAGTGATCTAAATCAAGGGGTAAGAACTAGATCCTTTCTTATAAAACATGCAATTATGTAGCTTTTTTTTCTTAAATTAAACTAAAAATTTAGATGAGGCCTTAAAAGATGATAGTTGGATCATGGCCATGCAAGAAGACTTAAATATATTTAAGAGGAGTAAAGTTTGGAATTTAGTGGAAAAACCTAGTGATTATCCCGTTGTATGTACTAAAGAAGAGTTTAGGAATAAACGTGATGGACATGGAACCATAGTTAGAAATAAGGCTAGATTAGTAGCTAAGTGATACAGTCAAGAAGAAGGAATTGATTTTGATAAAACTTATACTCCCATAGTAGAATAGAAGCCATTAGAATACTATTAGCCTTTGCATGTTTTAATAATTTCAAGTTATTTAAATTGGATGTCAAAAGTGCATTTTTGAATGTTCTATTAATGAGCAAATTTATGTTATGCAGGTTTTGAAAATCCTCAGTATTCTAATAATGTTTTTAAACTTTCAAAGGCTTTGAACAATTTAAAGCAAGTGCTTAGAGCATGGTTTGAAAAGCTTTCAAAATTTTTAATTAAAAATGGTTTTAAATGAAGTAATGTTGACAAAACTCATTTTATAAAAGTCAAAGGCAATGACATTTTAGTAGTTCAAGTTTATGTTGATGATAATATTTTTGATACTACTAATAAATCTCTTTGTTAATAATTTTTTATGATAACACAAGGTGAAGTTGAGATGAGCATGATGGATGATTAACATTCTTTTTTGGGACTATAAGTCAAGTAATCAAAACATGGCATCTTCATTAATCAAGCAAATATACAAAGGAGTTACTCAAGAGGTTCAAGACGGATAAAGCAAAGCCTTGATCCACACCTATGAGTACTTTAACGAAGCTTGAGAAGGATAAAGGAGGTAAATGTGTTGACTCTAAACTTTATAGGTCTATGATAGGCTTATTGCTCTATCTTACTGTAAGTAGATTGATATAATGTTTAGTGTGTGCCTATGTGTTAGATATCAATCGTTACCTAGGGAGTCACATGTTGTTGCCATAAAAAGAATATTTAGATATCTTAGAGACACTTCTAATCTAGGCTTATGATACCCAAAGTAATCATCTCTTGCCTTACATGTTTATTCGGATGTGAATTTTAGTGGATGTAAAATTGATAGGAAAAGCCCTTCCAGCATTTGTCAATTACTTAGCAATATGCTTATATCATGGTTCTCCAAGAAACAAAATAGTGTTGCTTGTCCACAATCAAAGCAAAATACATATTCGCAGGAAGTTGTTTTGCCTAAATCTTATGAATAAAACAATAAATGGAGGATTTTGAAATTATCAGGAATCATATTCCTGATAAATGTGACAATATTAGTGCCATTTGTGTCACCAAAAATCCAATTCAACACTCTAGAGCTAAGCAGAGATTAGACATCACTTTATTAGAGATTATGTACAAAAATGTGATAGAGTACTTGAATTCATTTATACATTGCATCAACTAGCCAACATTTTCACTAAACCACTTGATGAGGATAGATTTTGCACAATTAAAAGAGAACTTGGTTTAATGAATGCAACCTAAATTTATGAGTTGATAAATTTTGATACGTTGCCTTAATATTGTTTAAACTATGTTTGCCTTGCTTGGTTAGAAAGCTAGCCTTACGTACATACTTGTTTATAAATGATGTAATCTTGTACGATTCTTGATGCTTGAATGATTTTGATTTATGGTTGAATTTGATTTATTGTTCATGCAAAATCATTTTGATATCAAAACTTTGTTCGAATTTACTTTACAATGTTTTTCAATGAGAAATTGGATCAAAAATATGTTTGAATTGATACCATATAAGTAGAAATGACATAATATTGAGCTATATGTATCAATACAAGCCAAAAATCATTTCTAGTCTCGAGACCTAAGTTCATGGTATCGATATTGAACTCAAAATTGTTTTATGTTTTGATACCTAACTCTAAGTATCGATACCATGTATTCATACTACCTAGTTTGTATCAATACAAGCCAAGAATCATTTCCAGTCCAAAAACCAAGTTAACAGTATCGATATAGAACTTAGAATTTCTTTGTATCGATATTTTACTCTAAGTATTGATGCAGACCAACTATCAATTTAGGCTATCCTCGAGCACACAACTTTATTTTCATTGAGCCTTAAACCACTGTTAACTTAGTTTCCCATAACCCAATCACTTTTCAATCACAAACTTTTCCTAATCTTCATCATTTCCTAAAATTCTTAATCCAAAATAGTTACTTATCATAAAATTAACCATTTTATTTCAAATATTCACTCCATTAGCACTGAGAACCAATAATTTGAAAATTTTCTTTTCTCAAGCCCTAACTATTTCCTCTTAAGAACCTTTAAAATTTGTCTAAATTTTGTCTAAATTTTTAAGTTTTTTTTTATTCCCAATCTTTCCCCACTGTCCTTCTTATGTTAGGTTTCAAAAATCACTCAAAAAATACTCCATATTGCCATCAAAACCCTTTACTTGCCACCCGTTCAACCAAATTCCTTAAACAATCCCTCTATAGCAACCCATCTTGACTAGTAACCTATGCATGGCACTATTTACCTGCCCGACTCTCTTAAGCACCTTACACCACTTTTGTAAACTCTAATTGAACTCACTCTCACTTCGTTCGATTCCTTGTAAATCACTCAAACCACTTCACCAACATCCATCCTATCCTCTGATCATCTGAACCACCCTCTGATTTTGACCTATCACCACCTATTTGACAAAATTCCTTAACCACCTTAACATGCTATCATGCTTCCCAAAACTAAACAAATCGCATGTTGTCAAGGTCTCACCAGCCTGTACTTCCACTTCTTCTGCTTGTTAACCACTTTCAACCTAAAATCAATCATTCTTTGACTTGTGTTTTCAAGATGCATGAGTTCATGAATGATTTAATACAATCTGTGCGTGCATGCCTATCCAATAATGTTAAGTCATCAAATTTCTTTTTTTGTCTATTTTTATTCTTACCTTCAAACTTTTAATGCCTTTTAATAGACTAAAATTTTTTTCTTAATGTTTCGATTTGTGAGAGCCTTGTTCGTGCATTCGTTTCATTTGTTATCGATGATCATGATTGTATTGTTGTAATTTGATCTCATCTTTTAGGACCTGATCTTTTAGTCAACCATGCTTCTCTTAAGACTACATTTGGTTCTCTGAACAAAGGTTTAACTAATGAAAGTCTAACACCTACCATTATGGGCACTCCAAATAACAAATCCACCTTCTTTCCTCCTGTTGATCACCTACTTCATCTTATCATTTCTTATGTGCTCTGCCCTTACGACACCAAAAACACCTTAATCAGTGGCTCTAATTATTGGTGGCTAATTATGATTCAAACTGACTCTCCAAACCTTGCTCACTTTGTCTTTACTGACCTTATCCTTTATGTCCAGGGTTGTTATAGCCTCTTACTTAGCATGTCCTTGAGCTACTACCTCGAAACTCAAGGTCCTGGTCTTGCTTGTGACCTTTGGATCATGTTATCTCCTTATCTCTATATTGGACGAAAAAACATTGGGTTCACTGGTTATAAAATTCAAAGATTCAATTTTGTTCCTAAAGCTCGTCGATAACAACCTACATCACTTGCACAATTGGATATTCTCGATCTTGATGAGCATCGCCATGGACTTCCATACTACGTATGATTCCATTATGAGACGTCTTGATGCATAAGAAAGGTGCTTCAATTCTTGGGATCATTACTTTAATTCTATCGATGCTTACCTTTTTAATATCAAGCATAGTCATTGGGCATTGATCGAGCAGTTTCATATCTTTTCGGCTACCTTTCCTCATGCTTCTCCACCACTCCACCTACCAAGGATCTTTCAGTTGAAAATGCTTAGTCAAATTAGGCTCGTTTTAGGATCACTCATAAATTTTTAGGACTTTGTGTTTTTCAAAATCTTTTCATTTCATCATACACATTTTGATTTGTTGGACATATTTAGCACTTTATTCTTAATGAATTATCTTTGGTTATGCATATATTGATTGAATTCTCTCCATTGCTTTGAATTTATGTTTCTTATGTTTTGATATAACAAAAAAGGGGAGAAATGGTATAAATTTTCCAAATATTTTCTTGCATCTATTGATAGTATAATATTATTGTGAACTTAATTATGATGATGATATTGTTGTGAACTTGAAAAATGTTAAATGTTGATAAAACCAAATAACGTGTTGATATTGAACACTTTTACATGTTCACATGTCATAGCTTGATTTGTGAAAATCATAGGCAATATTGTGGATTTAAAATGTTGTAGCTTTAAATTTTCCTATGGACTTTATTTTTTAAAATTTTTGAATACATTGCTTTTATCGAGGGAGAGTTTTTCAAGGAGTCTTTAATGAGCAAATTTATCTTAAGTTTTATTATATGAAAAAGTGGGAGATTGTTAGCTTTATTAGCTTTAAATTAATCTTCGTTTTAATAAAATAATAATAACATAAGCTAAATTAACTTGTACTTAATTGCTTCCAACTTAGTATTTTCCTTGAATTAAATTGAAAAATATTTTAAAAAATGTACTCCCATTTCTCAAAAATATATGTTCCAAATGCATATTTATACTTAGAATATTTTTGAGATATGTTTAAGTAAAATTTAAGTCAAGAAAAATCATTTTACATAGGATTTTCAATTGATGTATCGACATAATGCATCAAAGTATCGATGCTATACTTAAAACCCTCAAACGTATGGATACACATCACCATGTATCGATACAACATAGTGAGTTTTGACATTCATACTATAGGTATCGATACACTACTTAGTAGTACCTAGGGTTTGGCTAAAATGCTTGAATATATTGATACAAATGCCTTCGTATCGATACAACATGATCAGTATCGATATTCAACCTTGATGTATCAGTACAATAGCTTATAATGGCCATATTTTCAATTCATTTATTAATACTCTTGGTAGTGTATCGATACAACAACACAGGTTTGAATAGAAACAAGCATTTATGAGGCTACAATAAGTCTCCACCAACCTTGTTAATGCCAAAAGTCCATAAATCATTTTCAAGCTATAAATAGAGGTTTCCAACAATTGAAAGAGTAAGAGATACTAAGATTAATTTAGCATTGAACATCAAAAGCTCAAAATCTTCAAATTCTTCATCCCTTTTGTATTCAATTTATACTCTTTCAAGTTTATTTGTATCTGATCTATTTTGTACTGAAATTCTAGCAAACATCACCTACTAAGGTTACTAATTATTTTTAAATGCTTTATTCATATCACAAAGGGCTTGTGTGAAAACTAAGTGAAAATACTTAACAATTTGAGGTAGAATTCTTAATGGGATTGAAAGGTTCTATCTAAGCCTCAAAAGATAGAGTTGTAAGGTTATACCTTAGCCTTAAAGTTAACAATCTCATTAGTAAATTGTACGGATCACTTTGGCAGAAAAGTGCCAAGAAGTGAAGAGGTAGGCTCCTAGTTCAAGGACCGAACCTTTATATATTGGTCATTTGTTTCTCTTACCCTTAATTCTTTTTTTACTTTCAATTTATTTCAATTTTCGTAAAAGTGAATCTGTGATCAAATTTATAAAAGAACCAATTCACCTCTTTTTGGTTCAATCATTATTTTAAGCCAACACTTTGGTATCTGCTCGTGATACTTAAAGCATATGATATAGCTAGTCTAATATATAACATTGCATTCATTATTGATCCAAATGTAAGGCATATGGAATCTCATCCATTCATGCCATTTCGTCTAATGTTTTAAGATATATCTCTTTCGAGTAATATATATCATGAACCATAGGCAAGTTCCTTCTTTTGGAGTTTTCCATCGTAAACCTTTTAAGAATCTTGTCAATATACAAGGATTGAGATAAGCCAAGCATTCATTTTGATCTATCTTTATAATGAATGCCACTTTTCCCAGATCCTTTTATAGACCTTAGTAATCTATAGCATAAGTATCTAGTTTCTCATGAGCAATATGTCATCAATATATAGCAACAAAAAAATGATTGCCTATCTGTTTATCTCCTTAAAAACATATGGATCATCAGGATTCTTTTTGAAGCCAAATTCTTTAATTGCTTCATCAAATATGATGTTCTAACTCCATGAAGCTTGCGTTAGTCCATAAATGGACTTGTTTAGGTTACATTTTGTTGGTGTACGCCCTTGAATTAGTCAGATTGGACACGAGATACATAGTCGATTAAATATATACGTGTTGCTATATTATAGTGACAAAGGTTTTCCTTTATGTAGTGGCATGATTGACTATCATGCAAACACTAATTGGATGAAGCCCTTAAAGCACAATGGTCTTGTAAGATAATAAACCATTATAATGATGAGATCTTTTGCATCAAAATCATGTTTTTAAAAATGTTCATAGTCATCTTATTGTTAAGGCAGGGCATTGACAATGCATAAAGACTAGAATATGCTAAGCCTCCATGCATTGGATGCATACAACTCTTTGATTTCATGAAAATTGAAGTATATGGGATGCTTGTATATAGCTATGGGTGCTTGGTTTTTTGGAAACAAGTTCACTGAACATGGCCTATATGAAAATTCAATTTGGTATTAGTCACTGAAGTGTCTATGGAATATATTCTCATGTGCCAATTGCATAAGTAGTCCTCAGACTTGTGATTCCCAGTCATTTCGTATAGAGAGTGTTATGCTTTGATCTATTATCAATGGGTCCACAGTGAATGGATACCAAATTAGGGTGGTATTGAAGAGAACTCATTCTCGATTAAGTTTGGTCTCATGCATGTATTGGATTTCTAAAATCATCAAAACATAAACTTAAACGCAATAAAATTATAAACATAGAAATAGCTTGACTTCCCTATAGATTTTTAGGGAAGGATTTACATGTAGTAATTTTTATCAAATTGAATCAATATTTAATCATCCATATGATCAAAAGTTACCTTAAGTTTAAATGTCGAAATCTAAATAATAAAACACTAAGAAACTGGTTTTTTGAAAGATTCTTCAAGACCACAAGCAACATACATGTCTTACCTCTAATGATTATCCTCACAAGTGACTATTGAAACCTTCTTGAGGCCTAGTGTTTCTCCAATGTAGTTAGAAGGGCTGCTAACCTTCAACCAAAAGGTAACTTTAATCTTGAATCAATCAAGAATCAAGAAAGGAGAATGAAAGAAGTTTGTGTTAGCACAAATACTCTTAAGAAGATGGCACAAACTAGGGTTTTTGTGTAGGTGAGAATATTAATTGAGAAAACTAAATTTTTTTGACAAAAATTACCCTTTTAAAAGTATTCAGTAGTTTTTTATCTCAAATTAGGTTAAAAAGCTCTCTTGATGTTAGGTTAAAAAGCTCTTTTAATGCCTTTAGGCCATAATATCTATATATACTAGCTTAATCCTACTCCTAGTTGGATTTAAAATGGAATAGTTATGACCTAATTAAAACTCCCAAAACAAGTTTAACTTATTCTCCTTGTTTTAGGTTAATTAAATAGTTAGCCAACCTTCTATTCACATTAGCCAAATTCCCCTTCCTTATTAGGCCAATTAAACCGACCTAGCAAGCTTGGCCATAAGTATAGGTAATAGTGCAATATAGGGGTTTTTGGGCCAAAGTTGTGTTCCTATGAATTCAGTTCAGTTTTATTCATTCTAAATAAATAACACTTATTTAATAAAAATAATTATCAAATAATTATAAAATTAAATAAATAAATTAGAAACACAATTTAGCTGGTATACATATATTTCTATGGATTTTATCATTATAAAATCCTTAATTTAGTTAAAAATTATTTTTAACTTATTTTTAATATTATTTAATATTAATTATCAAACAATTAATATTACAATAATATATGCAGGGATAATAAATAAATTGTTTAGATAGGATATTTGATTCCCAATCAAATTCTAAATCTAGCTGAAATCCTATTTCAACTAGAACTAATGTTTGTCCACCTTTACATTTTATGTCTTAATTTAAACATTATTTAAATAAGACAATCTTATTATAATTAATGTCTTAATTAGATAGGCAAAATCAAGATTTTACAAATCTAATTGTCTCAAGTAATTGAACTTTTCAATTAAGTCTTTCATATAAATTACATTTGATTTAATTAAGTTATACTTAATTAAATCCCAAATTTAATCTAACAGAACTAGCTTATTGTGTGTGATCCATTAGGCTTCTAACATGTTGACAGTGAACATAAATAATCTTATTAATCTTGTTCATAGATCAAGAATGGGATATAGTAACCCATCATGACCACCTAAATTTTAAAGAGTTAATGTGACCTTACAAAACCTTTCAGTAACCATCCTTTTACTATAGCATGGTCCTTTCACCATATATCCCAAATTGAGGATAAGCATGGTGCAGTGTCTACTCAAACCTCTATCTATATTAGTTCCTACAACTCATGGTTAATGTTCATGGATCTATAAGGAACTATTCCTTGTAATCTATTTATGCTCTCGTTAAAGACTTAATCCAATTAACCATAGTTAAGGACATTCAAGATATGTCTCTAATGTCACTCAAAGTGGTGAATCCTCTTTGGATTACTCATTCATCTACCATATCATTCAGAATATACCTAAAACCTCCCTACCATAAGCATCCATCTATTATGGACCCGTTCATGATGGAATCACAGCATAATACTCCTTATACAAAATAACCTACTATTACATGTCCAAGGACTATTATACATGACTAGCACATGAAAACATATTCAATTGACACTTGAGTGACTTATCTTGAATGGAGTTCTCATTTGAGCCATGCTCAGTGAACTTGTCTCCATAAAATAAGTGCACATTTGATATCCCTAAGTATCTCGTATACTTCAACCTCTATGAGATCAAAGGATTGCATGTATCGCAAGCATGGAAGCTAAGCATATACTAAGTTTTGCATCAATGCCTTGTGTTGATAATACAATGAATATGAACATTTTTAGAACACAGCTTTAATGTATAAGGATCTTATTGTCATAATTGGTGTACTAACTTTGCACGACCATTGTGTTTCAAGGGCTTTATCTAGTTAGTGTTGGCATGAATGTCAATCACACCACTTACATGAAGGAAAATCTATGTTACTGTAACTTAATAACTTGTATGTAGTTATTTGACCATGTATCCCATGTCCTAATCTAATTGGTTTAAGGGCATACACTAACATCTCTCACTTCGCACTTGAAACAATTGCATTGTTCTTAGTGTCTATTTATTAGAAAATATGTCAATTCATTTTTTTGATAATCTCTATTATCGAGTCATAAAACTTTTTGAATCACAATAAGACTTTGATTTCAATCATATGGCTCAATTGTCTTATAGCTATTGGAATCAATTCAATTAGCTTGATAGCTATAATCCAAAATAAATCATTTTCATGAGCCTATAATGAAATGATTTGCTTTATGCTCATAGATATAAATATGTAATCTCTCTAGCTTGGAACTCTTTCCAAAATTACATCCAAGTATATATAACATTAGTTTATCACTATTCATGTATATTAACTTTTAATATCTGAAGATTCATCCCACTTAGTCTTACATTTTCATGAATATTACTTTTAATAGTTCATGAATACTCCCATAAGTTATAGTATGTGTAGAAACCTTTGCTTGGAATTTAATCATAACAAGATTCAGATTTAAGTTAATTTGGCTTAATTTAATCAATTGGTATAATTTGATAGACCATGATGTAGAACAATTCTACTAAGATTTATTAAATGAAGGAAATTAAAAAGCATGTCATCCACATGCTAGCATAAGATATATGTTCAAAACATTTATCCTAAAATAAACTTCCTAAAAATGGGTCCATTAAATTGAAAACTTAAACATCCAATGTTTAAAGTAATAAATCATTAAACAAAAATTCTCAATAACTTCCATACATAAAGGCACAACCTTGATCCATATCATTTAAGTTGCTTTCCTTTTCAATTGTCAATTTTCGTTTATCCTTGTCCTTGTCTTTATCATTGGTCCCTCTAATATGTTAGACATATTTAGTACCAATAATCAGGTATAATGTACCAAAGAAAGGTAAATAAAATTTTGAATTTATACTTGAAGTAGAAACTTCTTTCTACTTTTTGTCCTTAACTGATTCATGGTACTCATTGCAGTTTCTCCTCTAATGACCAGGTTTTTTGCAATGGTGACATGTGCTTTTGTTAGTTCCATCGTTAGCCTTCATTCTACTAGATGGCTTCAAACTCTTTGAACCATTCTTTATCCATTTTTTTTCTTCTTCTTCTTGGTTTTCTTTGAAGTAGAAGTAACCAAGTTGACAACCTTCTAGTGGTGAAAGACTTGTCTGCATAGACAACATGTTTAGCAATCTTGAAAAGGATGTCTATATGTATTCGTGTTGAACTTTAGCACGAATTATGAAAAACTTAGAGGTAGAGAGGAAAGAACTAGATTAATGGCTAACTTACTATCCATCAATGGACCTAACTATTTAATATCGGTGATTTAGCCATTAATCTTTAGCACATGAGTTCTAACAGGTGTACCTTAAGACATCTTTGTTTGGAACAATTCCTTTGAGATGTTAAACCTCTCAGTGCACCTTTCCTTATTAAATAGTTCTCTAAAGTTTACAATGATGTTTGGAGCTTCCATGCCTTCATGATGCTTCTAGAGCTCGGGTGCCATGTTGGCTATCATCATACATGTGGCCTGTGTGAGATCATTTTATGAACTTGATAAGAATCTTTTTTTCTTAAGAAACATCAGGTCTGGGCTTGTAAGGTATGAGCTCTTGTGTTAAAATATTTTAACATTGCATAGCCAATCAATGAAATTTGGCCCAATTAACTTTTTAACATCTAGTATGCTAAGTAATGATAAATTAGAAGTCATACTTCTTGTTTATATCCCATACGAATTTCAGAATATATTTAATATCAATAACATAGATAAGATAAATCATTCAGTCATGTTTTAAAACTAATATGATTATTCCTCATTATTTTTGTATAATTATAGCCTTCAATTATAGTATAAGAAGTTAAATATTTGAATCCTCTTAATGAGTTAGGACCCTTTTCTTTTTTACATAACCTTTGGGATAGCCCAACAAGCCATGCAAGAACTAATTAGGTAGGTAATTTAGTTTACCAATTGTATCTGTATACAACTTTTAGATCAAGGTGGTAACCCTTTACCTAAATACATCATATGTATTTCACCTAACCATCTCCTTTAATGTCATGGGGTTACGTTTGTAAGCATATAGACAACACAACTTTAGTTAAGTGAGAACCACTAATTATAACTAAAGCAGTTTGGGTAGAAGAGATCTTGAGGATAGCCCACAGCTGAGATTTAGGTAACTTGTTATAATCTAATGGAAGGTGTCTAATCATGCTAAGGCATGGACTCAATATTTTATAAGCAATTTCTTTTAATTAATTTTTTAAGTCTTATTGATTTGCTTTGCATTGCATTGGCATTTATTTCAAGTGCATACATATCACATATATATCAACATAAAATAAATCTATCACATGCAATCTACTAGGATGATTATGAACTTTTATCTAAAATAGCTTTATTAAGCCATAAGGAAACTAGGTGGTCAATTTCTTAAGGATATCATTTGTATATCACATAAGTCTTCTTGATAATCTCCATGGATTTCCTCTTGGTGCCATCTCCTTTGCATCTTGGAGTACATAAATTCTCTAATACAAACCTAATCCTAGATCTCTACCTATGTAACAATTACATGAGTTTGAACAAACCTCAAGTTATATTCGAGGGGATTAAGGTGAGAAGAGAATTTTGCAACCCTAGTAAGGAAAAGTTCATAGACCCTATTTATAAAAAATAAAAACCAAAATAAATAAAATTAACTATCCACAACCTAGTCATACTAAGGTCTAAGTCCATAATCATCCTTCATGCTTTAAGAATTGTAGCATCATAATAATAATGTATAGCTAATATCACATGGTGATCACATGTATAGAATGTATGTATAAACAAATTTATAACATTCAACAAAGCACCTATAAGAATCAGCCATAGAGATTAAACACATTTAGTCTTATTCTTACTTTTAGGAAACTAGTTATAATCCAGACATTTACCTAACCTTTAGGTAATTTATCTCAACAAAGAGAAAACTTTATTTGCATGCTTAAATTAGGTTTCCAAAAATAATGTATTTAAAGAATTAAAATTAAAGTAACCTATTTAATTAAATAATTTAAGAAAACAAGTTTCTAAATCTTGTTTCTTTCTAAACTTGCTTATTTAATGAATCCTATTTGAATTGAAACACTTTCAATATTCCTAACTTGTAAGGACCAAGTTCTATTAGATAATAATTTATCTAATCCAATTTAAACTCTTTCATAATTTAAGGAATCTAATTCCTAATTTTTTAGGATTTCACTCCCACTAGAAAAACTAGCTCCCAGGGAATTAGGACTCTAACAATTAGTGCCATTAGTTTTGGCAATCTTTTTGGCTAATCAATAGCATTTGACAGCCACCATTAGATGATGTTTTAGGGCTGTTTCAAGTGCTGGAAAATCAGATTAGGTGGTGCCAAGAACTGATTCAAGGCTGTACTCAAAATGGTGACTTCTTGCCCTTTAATCATAAGTTTCAAGAAAAATCAAGAAGTGGCACTACCTTGCTATAAACTGTAATCTTGTTGTCCAATTTTCAACACCTTTAGAGGATGTTAACACTGATTTTATATGCTGGAAAATCATTCAAGATGCTGCCAAAGTTCAAACTAAAGTAGCAAACTTAATGGCAACCAATTACCATATAAATTGCAAATCACGTGGAGATACCTTCCATGGATGTGGCATCAACATGCCATGATTTTCAGCAACCAAGATTCATTCAAGAATCAAACATTATTTGATTAACTTGCTGTCCGAAGGTGCAACAAACCCATGGAACTTTTCCATAAAGATTTCAAGGTGCATTAGGTGCAAGAGCACATCCAAAATTTGCTAACAACACCATGCCATGTGACATCACCAAGAAAATTCAAGATTGTATTTCTTTGTTTTAAATCATATTTAGTTATATCAAAATTGAATTTTATAAGTCTAATATGGTAAAATCAGATCATAAACTTAATTTTTTTCAACCAAGAAATCATTTAGAAAAGCCCTAGGTTAAATCACAAATCACAAGGACAAATCTCCTAGTTTCATCAATTTAACGTGTAATTAATCTGAATCAATAAAAACTAATTTTTTTATTAATTATTAAACATTTATCAATATACACTATAAGCATTCTTTCCAGAATTAAGAAAGTTTATAAAAAATTATTTCATAAAATTATATGGCTCAAAACTTCACGATCTATACGTGTGACATTCAAATGTTAATTACCACGAATTAGCCTATAGTTATTACATGTAATCCACAACCTATAGGCTCATGATACCACTTGAAATGAACTCATTACCAATTAAGCCCAACCTTATGCATGTATTGTATTTCAAAATCATTAAAACATAAACTTAAATGTAGCGAAATAGTAAACATAGAAATAACCAAACTTCCTTTTGGATCTTTAGGGAGGGATTTACATGAAGTAATCTTTATCAAATTGAATCAAGTTTTAATCATCCATATGATTAGAAGTTACCCTAAGTTTAGAAATCAAAATCTAAACAATGAAGTACCAAGAAATTTGATTCTTAAAAGATTGTTGAACACCATAAACAGCATATGTGTCCTACCTCTAACGATTATCTACACAGGTGACTCTTGGAAACTTTTTGAGGCTTGATTGTTTTCCAATGCTAGATAGAAGAGTTGTCAACTGTCCATGCAAAGCACAAATACTTTCAAGAA
Organism: Adansonia rubrostipa; assembly: GCA_038381775.1. Classification (NCBI taxonomy): domain Eukaryota; kingdom Viridiplantae; phylum Streptophyta; class Magnoliopsida; order Malvales; family Malvaceae; genus Adansonia; species Adansonia rubrostipa. The sequence goes on along the minus strand of JBBYHM010000003.1, from coordinate 3,237,205 downwards.
GATGGCACAAACTAGGGTTCTTGTGTAGGTTAGAATATTATTTGAGAAAAACTAAATTTTTCTTGATAAAAATTACTCTCTTAAAAATATTCAGCAGCATCCTATCTTCAAAGTAGGTTAAAAAACTCTCTTAAAGCCTATAGGCCATCATATCTATATATACTAGCTCAATCCTACTCCTAGTTGGATTTAGAATGGAATAAATTTGACCTAATTAAAACTCCTAAAACAAGTTTAACTTATTCTCCTTTTTTTATGTTAATTAAATGGTTAGCCAACCTTCCATTCACCTTGGCCGAATTCCTTAAATCGGCCTAACAAGGTTGGGCCATAAGCATAGGTAATGGCAAAATATAATGGTTTTTTGGCCAAACTTGTGTTTCCATGAATTTAATTCAATTTTATTTATTCTCAATAAATAATATTTTTATTTAATAAATATAATTATCAAGTAATTATAAAATTAAATAATAAATTAGAAACACAATTTATCCAATATGCACATAAATCTTTCACTTAGTTGAAAGCTATTTTAAGTTCATTTTAATATTATTTAATATTAATTATCAAATAATTAATATTACAGTAATATTTGAAGGGATAATAAATAAATTGTTGAGCTAGGATATTTAATTCTCAATCAAATCCCATTTAGCTAAAATATTATTTTAACTAGAACTAGTGTTTGTCCATTTACACATTATCTTTTAAGTTAGACATCATTTAAATAAGACAATCTTATTATTATTAATATCTTTATTAGACAACAAAATCTAGATTTCAAAAATCTAATTTTGTCTCAAATAATTAAACTTTTTAATTAAGTCCTTCATTCAAATTACCTTTCATTTAAGTAAGTTATATTTAATTAAATCTCATATTTAATTAAATAGAACTACATTATTCTGTGTGACATATTAAGTTCCTAATATTTTGGCAATGAACATAAATAATCTTATTAATCATGTTCATAGATCAAGAGTGGAATCTAACAACCCATCATGACCACCCAAATATTGAAGAGTCAATGTGACCTTTTAAAAAACTTTCAGTAACCAGCCTTTCAGTGTAGTACAGTTCTTTCACAATATATACCAAATAGGAGATAAGTATGGTGTAATGTCTACCCAAACCTCTATCCATATTAGTTCTTACAACTCATGGTCAATGTTCCTAGATCTATAAAAAACTATTCCGTATAATCCATTTATGCTCTGGCTAAAGACTTTAATCTAATTAACTATAGTTAAGAACATCCAAGATATGTCTCCAACGTCACTCGGAGTGGTGAATCCTCTCTGGATCACTCATTCATCTACCATATACTTCATGTTATACCTAAAACCACCCTACCCTCAGCATCTAGCTATTGTGGACCCATTCATGATGGAATTAAAGCATAACACTCATCATATGAGATGACTTGGTATCATAAGTCTAAGGACTACTATACACCACTAGCACATGAGAACATATTCCATAGGAACTTGAGTGACTTATACCAAATAGAGTTCTCATTCAAGCTATGTTTAGCAAACTTGTTTCCACAGAAGAAACACCCATATGCTGTCCACAAGTATCTTGTATTCTTCAACCTGTATGAGATCAAAGGATTACATGCATCCCATGCATAAGGGCTTAGCATATACTAGTCTTTGTGTATTGTCGATGCCCGGTATTAACAGTATGATGACTAGAAACATTTTTAGAAACATGGTTTTGATGCATAAGGATCTTATTGTCATAACTAGTGTACTAACTTTGCAAGGCTATGTTGTTTCAAGGGCTTTATCCAATTAGTGTTTGCATGAATGTCAATCATGCACTAACATAAAGGAAAACCATGTTACTATAGCTTAGTAACTTGTATGTAGCTATTTGACCATATATCCCATGTCTTAATCCAATTGGTTCAAGGGCATACACTAATAGGTATTAGGTATGCATAGACCATATGGTAGATAGATGAGTGATCTAGAGAGGATTCACCATTTCGAGTGACATTGGAGACATATCTCGAATGATCTTGACTATGGCAGTCTTTAGCTAGAGCATAATGAATTATGAGGAATTATTCTTCATAGATTCATGATCGTTAACCTTGAGTTGATTTACTATGGATTGAAGCATGAGTAGGCACTGTACCATGCTCAGGATCATTCTAGGATATATGGTGAAAGGAACATATTTAATTGATAGGCTAGTTATTGAAAGGTTCGATGGGTTACATTGACTCTACAACATTTAGGTGGCCATGATAGGTTACTTGATCCTACTTTTAATCTATAAAGTTGATTAAGGAGATTAAAATCAATTAAGTTTGACTTAATTAAATAAAAGATGATTAAAAAAAGGACTTAATTAAAAAATTCAATTAAAAGTTAATTTAAGACAAAATTTAGCCTTAGTGAAATCTAAGACTTTATTGTCTTTTTAAGACATAGTAGATCAGATTATCTTATCTGGATATTATCTAAATTGAGAGAAACTATGTGTAGCTGGATAATGTTTGAATTAAGTCATTAAAAGATGAATAATTTCTTAGCCAAAATTCCTTGGATAATCTTATCAAAATATTAATTATTTAGATAATTAATGTTAATAAGATTATTATTAAATTAAAATTGTTTTAATTTAATTTATGAATTCTTTTTTAGATAAATATTCATTATTAGGATAAATAATTAACTGAAAGAGGTTTTTACTTATTTATCTTAATTTAATTATGTGATAATTAAATTAGATAATATAAATTAATTAGAGTTTAATTTGGATTAAACTTTATAGAAACATAACTTAGTTAAATAACCTATGGTGCACAAAGCTAGAATTATGTTTAGATACATAGTGCCTTAGCCGAATTCTCTAGTGCACATTTTTGTGCTAGGTTCAGCCAGCATAGTGAGAAAAGTTGGAATTAAAAGTAACTTAGGGTGAAAGAGTTTCACTTATACCTAGAGATTTTTTTATTGAATTCAACTAAAAGAAATAGGTAGGGTGATGCTTGGCAATTAGGTGGTAGAGAAAAGACTTGTGAAATCATAAATTTGGTAAGAAAAAGAATTTCTCTCTAAGTTCTCTCAGTAGTTGTCATTCAAGAGGAAGAAAATTTCTCATTGCCACCATCCATTCTTCCTTCTCTTTGCACCATTCTTCCATTCTTTGTGACAAAAAACATCCTAAAATTGTTCTCAGATTAAGTTAAAAAAAATGGATCACAGTTATCTTTTGGTTAAGACTCGTTAAGTCTTCTTGTAGCATTGAAGAACTGCTTGTCCTTGAGAAGGCTCTCATTATCATCCGTATGGATTACCATTAGGGGTAAGACAATCGTGTTGCCCATGACTTCGTAGATCTAATTAGACACCATAGACACCCCTCTTCAGGTGTCTTTCGGTTTGGATTTGACTCCAAATTATAAGATCTAAAAGTTTAGTAAACTTTTCATCAGATATGTGATTTAATTTTATAATTTTTTTAATTTACTATACATTGGTTCCCCTCTTAATGATCTACAAGGAAGTCTGGCTACTTTTGTCTGTAATGTTTTTGCTACTTATGTTATATTGTTTTCAAACATTTTAAATGCTATTGTTGCATGAAGCCATAGTTCATTGAGAATGTGAATTTCCAGAAGTGGTATTAGAGCCTATAGGTTATGGATTATGTGTAGTAGGTATAGCCTAATTTAAGGTAATTGACATTGTGATGTTAAGTGCATTGATCTCTAGGTTTCGGCCATGTGAGCTTTATAAAATAATTTTAATAATTTTTTTCTTAATTTTGGGCAGCATGATAAATGAGTATTTTAATCATTATTAAATTATTTAGATCGATAAAAATTGTCCTAAATTGATTTGGTTTAAATACATGTCAAAATGTTGAAAAGTAATGTTGTCTAACCCACTAAATAGGAGGTCACTCGGCTGATTTTTTTTTAATTTTCTTTGCTGTAGTTTTTTATATATTTTATATTTTGGATTTTCAATATATTATGTATAAAAATTAATTTAAAATTATTTATATTTATTTTAACTCAAAGAAAGATAACTTCAGCTTTATGTACAGAAATGTCAAAGCTAAAATTTTTGAGCAACTTTGGAGGATCTATTGTGATTAATGCACTTAGAAATCCTTGTGAAAACATTCCACAGATTTGCTGCATCTTTGAACAGAAAAGAACTAAATGAGATTCAATTTTTGGACTGATTTAATTGCTAGAATTCAGGGCAAACATTGCTGCATCGTTTCACTATGAAACCACACCTATAAAGGGTAATTTTTGATTCCTGCAATGGATTAGTCTTTTGGCAGCACCTTAGGCATGTTTCTGGCACCTAAAACAGTCCCTAATCATCTCCAAAGGTGGAGATCAAAGGCCATTCTCATGGCCAAAGAGATTGCCTATACTAGGGACATTAACTATTAGAATCAGACTTCAGTTGGAGCTAGTTTCCTAGTAGGACTCAAATACCTAAAGATTGGGAATTTGATTCCTAAAATTTAGGAATTAATTCTAGTTGGATTAGATAATCATTATCTAATGGATGAGAGTCCTAAAAGTTAGGACTAGCTTAACAAAATTGGAAGGTTTTAAGACAACATAATTTCTAGAAACAGGCATTTAAATTAAAGGATTAAAACTTGGAAAGTGATTATATAAATTGTTTATTAAAATCAATTACCATGTTTTAATTCTTAAAATGAAAATTTAGTAAAAATTAAAGCATGAAATGAAGTATTCATCCATGGTGAGGCAAATCACCTAAAAGTTATGTAAGTGTTTGTTTTAAGATAGGTATCCTAAAAGTTAGGAATTAGGTTTAATGTGTTTAATCTTTTAGCCGATTCTTATAGATACTTTGTTAAATGTAATAAACTTGTTTATATAAATTTATACATTGAACACATATGATTACCATGTGATATTAACTATACAATGTTATCTTATAAATTGTTAAAGCATGATGGATGGTTATGGACTTAAACCTTGCTATGACTGGGTGAATGTATGGTTAATTCTTTCTTCAAGGTATTTGTATTTTAAACAGGGTCTGCAAACCATGCCATATCTCTATTTCATTTTTGAGTTGAAAAATTCTCTTCTTATCTAACTCCCCTCAAATGTAACTCGAGGTTTTTCTAAACATATGTAAAAGTTACATAGTTAGATTTAGGATTAAGTTAGTTTAGGGAATTTTTTTTTCCAAGATGTAAATAGAAGATGGTGCCATGAACAATTGTCCAAGGAAAACAATAAGGCATATGAAGACTTGGTAAGGTATCCTAGGGTTTTGACGAACTAGTTTCCCAATGGCTTATGAAACCAGATTTAGATAACAGTCCATAATCATCCACATAGGCTTGCATGATTATATTATTTTAGGTTGATATCTTTGTGATACATATATGCCTAAAATAAATGCGAAGGCAATGCAATCCAATTAAAATCAATGAGACTTAATTAATTATCAAAATCCCTTGTAAAATATCTAGTCTAGTATTAAACATGATAATACACCTTCCATTGTTCGTAACAAGATACTTGAGTTTTAGCTACGAGGATTTATTAAGTCATTAAAGGTCCCTTTTGCTTGAATTGCTTGAGTTATGAGTAGTGGGTTTTACTCAACTAATATTGCATGGTTCGTATGTGTCACACTTGACCATGTGACATTATTTGTGATACACTTGACCATGTGACATTATTTGTGATGGTTAGGTAAAATACCTATGATGTATTTAGGTAAAGAGTTACCATCTAACCGATCTAGAAGTTGCATAGAGATACAATTGGTAAACTAAGTTACTACTCAATTAGTTTTTGCGTAATTTTTTGAGTCACTCAAGGTTATGCAAGAATGAAAGAGGTGCCTAGCTTATTAAGAAGATTCAAATATTGAACTTCTCATATTATAGTTGAGGGCTATAACTTCATAAAAAATAATGAGAATAATCATTTTAAGTATTAAAACTTAATTAAATGATTATTATATATGTTATTAACAATTAAATATGTTCTAAATTGATACAAGATATAAACAAGAAGTATGACTTTGAATTTGTCATTTTGCACCATACTGGATGCTAACAAGTTGACTAGGTTGAATTTTATCAACTAGCTCCACAATGTTAAAATTGTTTTAATGCAAGAACACGAGGCTTATGTCTTTGATGAGCTTGTACCCGACCAGTCAACTGTTAATGCTTCTCAAGAAGAATGGGATGCTTGTAGAAGGCATAAAGATGACTTATTGCAAGCCACATGTGTAATGATGGCTACCATGGCACTTGATCTCCAAAAGCAACACGAGGGCATGAATGCTCCAACATTATCCTGAACTTTAGAGAATTGTTCGATAAAGAAAGGCATATTTAAAGATTTAACATCTTGAAGGAATTGTTCCAAAAAAAGATGTCAGAAGGTGCTCTTGTCAGAACTCATGTGTTTAAGATGATTAAATGGACCACTTAGCTAGAATAGTTAGGTTGGTCTATGGATGGTAAGTTAGCCATTGATTTAGTTCCCTCCTCTCTGCCTTTGAGTTTCTTACAGTTTGTGTTGAACGCCAACATGAGTCATATAAAGACATCCTTATTGTGATTATTGAACATGTTAACAACAATAGAGAAATCTCTCACCAATGAAAAAGCTATAATTTGGTTGCTTCTGCTTCTAAGAAAATAAGGGAAAAAAGTTATCAAGATAGGATGTGCCTCTCAGCTCAAGGAGTTTGAAGCTTACTGGTGTTGCCAAGATTGAAGAAGGATATGATAAAGGAACTTGCCATCACTATAGTAAGCCTGGTCATTAGAGGAGGAACTGCAAAGACTATCTTGAAACAATCAAGGGTATAGACACTTGATTTTAGGCTTCGGTACTGTAACCTAATTCCTAAGTACAAATGTGGAGGATCAAACCTAAATATTATTTTGGGCCATTGGTCTACTTATTGCTTTAGGTTGGGTCATGAGAAAGCCTATATCCATTTGGTAATTTTAATCTTTATTTTACAGCTAAAAAAAGGAAAAGTTGAAAATGTTGACTAGATCTGTGAAGGTTGAAATGGGGTGGCAATTGGTTAGAGACCATTAAAACCAAATTGCCAAAAATCTATAAAAATTAGAGTTAGCCTAGTTAAAATTATGGAATTGATTAAAAAATCTGGTTTTAAATCCAAAATTTTTGAAAGAGAATTAGGGATTTTGATTTCATCATTAATCCCTTGTCTCCTGATCAATCCTATAAATAGGACCTAAAAATTTAGACTTACACTCATGAAAAACACAAAATAGAAAAGAGAAAAGTTTTGCGTGGATTTGGGAGGAAAGCTTGGTTTTTTAGGTAAAATTTTAAGTTTTTCCTTGGTTTTTTTTCTTATTTCTAACATAAAAAATATTCTTAATCTTCTTAGTTCCATAAAAAAAATATTAGAGTTTTTTTTTAAAGGAATTTTTTAAAAAAACTCTAAAATTATCAAGTTTCAGTGATTAAAAACTGGAAAAGTTTGAAATTATTAGTGACCAGTAATAGTTTTTTCAAAAGTTGAATGTTTAAAAAAGGTTGGGAGCATTTTTTTCTTGAAACATGTTATAAAGTAAAAAAAAAGCTTTAAAATTAAAAGGACCTAACTTTGTTCCCTTATGAGCTGCGTAGGTCTTGACCCATATGTTGTAATTCATTTTTTTGTTTGCAAGGATTTCTTTTAAAAGATTCTTATTACATTATTATTCATAAATAATTCCATGTAATCTCTTTTAATTTTTGTTCATTAAACTTTACATTTTTGAACTTATGCATATATACTTTTTAGAATAAACTTATTGTCACTACTCACTTATTTATTTCATTTTCATGAAGCTTAGTATTATTTTTAATTTGTTTATTTGCTTATTTTTCTTATTCATTTAATTTCTTGTAAATAAATTTGGTTGCATATATATATTTTTATATCAATGAGTAACAAAAAATTCAGATATTAATTTGTTCGTACTTTAAAAATTAACCTTAATTAAAGTTAGTCTTTCCGATGATCAGACTCGAAGAAGTCACAAATGGTTGACTTCTAAAAAATTTCCTAGATAAGAAAATTTTGCCTAAATTGCACCAGCATGATGGAAAATGTAGTCCATAATTTTCAACATTAAAGATTTTAATTAATGTTAATAACTCAATAATAAAAGACTAATTAAATAGGAATAAACTTTCAAAGTTTCTACACCTTTACATAAAACATTAAAATGAATCCATTGATGGAGCCTCTTCTAGAAAACAAATGGATCCTTTGAATACTCTTAAGGTAATGAGATATTTTTTGAAATTTTAATATATAAATTTGGATTAAAAATAAATAAAATAGTGTTTTTAGATAAAATTTAGATCTTTTTCACTTTTACATAGAATATTAAAATTAATATGACAATGGATTAATTTAAGGAAGCAAACAGATTTCCTTAAATACTCTTAAGGTGAGAAAATACTTCTTGGGAATTCCACCAGCATGATAGAGAATTTCTTAGAAAATATTTTCAGTACTTAAACATTAGATTAATAACTCAAGAACTTTTAAACCGTAGGATCTTTAGTACAACATTAGGTTAACTAGGTACTGTCTTTGTGATAAGCCATTGTGGGGGCACTAATCCTTCCCATCATGTAACTGAACTTCTAACTCTAGTTCTGAACATATACCAAAAGTTTTTCCTTTTAGGGTGCCTTAGTCAAGCTTAGGATAACCTAAAAAAGAATAGATTCATATAAGTGACATAATCACACCTTAAAAAGGATTAGTGGTGGCTCTCACCTTTTATATATTGCACGTTATGATAGTTTGGAAACTTCACTGGAAAAATTAGAGAGTCGAGCCATGGATAGCCGTATGATAAATAGGTTCTTGTATTTGGTTTTAAAATGCTCATTTGTTTTTGTTTATTTGTTAAGTTTTTATTAAATTTCTCTTTTCCTAATGTTTATTCTTTTCTTCATTACACATGAAAAGGTTGGCTTCTAGATTTTTCCTTCACACACATTATACAAATCATATCATAAAGCCTTAGACTGGGCTCATCCTTTTAGGAAGAGGTAAAGTAACTATGCTCTCACAAAGTGTCAACCTTTAAATGGTTGAGCAAAATACTCTCAAGGTGTAGGAACCAAAGCTTTCGTGAGGTGATAACCTCTACTGTGACTAGGGAAATACTCCTTATCAAATTGAACCTTTTTCAATTAAACCCTAAAAGGGGTGAGGATTGGGGTACCTTACTCATCCTCCATGGATGATGTTAAGGAGTAATTTAGCGACCTTTTTAGACTCATCAAATATCCCAAACCCAACACTTAAATAACACTTAAAAAGCCAACTTTAGGATAGAGCCATGCCAAGCCTCGTATAGAAATAACCTAGGTTAGGACACATGAAAGAACACTTCTTACACATTTCAAGATGTGTACTTTTGTTATTATGCTTATTATACTTTTATAATTTTGTTATTATCTTTTTGACCATCTTACTTTCTTTTGCTTTTCATGCACTCACATCATCAAGACATTATTGGAATACCTTGCTACATAAAAATCTTTTGGAAAAAAGAAACTTTGAAATAACATCAGTGGCAGGCCTACCAAGGTCTGAATATGCCAAATATGAGTCATTAGATCATTTAAAGGCCATATCTGAAGCAACTCAATGAGCTAAAGTTGACTTTTTTACTAGCTAGATATGTCTAAACTCTTTTAGAAAAAGTCCACATCAATCTTGCACAAAATGACCTAACTAATTTGATAAATATTTGGGTATTAGGAATGCCCTAAGGATGAAAGACATTTTAATGTATTTCATTAATTTAAACTAATTATTTATATATATTCGAGTTTTCATCATATTATTGCTATTATGTTCTTAATTAGATTTACATGTTAAAGTAAATATAAGTAAATATGGTTCATAGTCTACTTGTGTATATACCATTAGAATGTTGCATATATTTGACTTTATATGCGGGAAGACAATATTCTAAGGTAAGTAGTCTAAATCGATAGTCCGTAGTCTATAGGGTTAATGTGAGTAATGAACTCATGTTAAGACTATTATATCATCTAAATCTAATTGGGAAGATAGCCTGCCTTGGTCATTTGGCAGTTTGACTCCTAAATATTATTACCCAGAGGTGTTGATATATTGGACTTGACTAAAGTGCAATTAATGTATCAATAAGTCTGTTTACATGGATTAATTCACTTTTGACGTTTATTATGCAATTACGTTAATCTTGAGTAAGTAATTGACTCTATGTGTAAAACTTGTATGCTTTGACATCCCAAAGGCTAAAACTACTCGAAGTAGTAAGCTATTAGACCTATTTGTTGGGCATATGACTTATAATTGATGAAAGCTTTACTTATAAATATGGAATCATAGCTCCTAACAAAAGTTAAGGTTAACCTTTTAAGAGGTATTATAGGGTATAGTGAAAATGGAGGAGGGCTCGATCATTTATATGTCAAATGATCAATTGTTCACATGTGGTGGATAATTATTTTCACATGGAGAGCATAGAAAACTCATTTTGTTCAGACCAGTTTTTGGTATCCTAGGAGTTAGGTAAAAGATAACAAAATAAAAAAATAAAAATAAAGCTGGGGGATGATCATCATCTGGCAAAAAAGTTTTTTGGTAAATTTTAAAATGCCTATGGACCGCTTTAAAGAAAAATCCAAAAACGAGGCATCAAAGGTCATTTTTAGGTCGTTTAGGTGAGTATGCGAGCCAATTTTCCTATCTTTGTGACTAAGATAAGACAACTGAAGGAACCTAACGTATGTATAGGTTATATGGGTGCCTAAAAACTATTATGAGGCTTTCAAGTTACCAAAATTTTGAATTTCCATAGTATTGATACAAAAAGGTTTGGTATCGATACCCAAGGTATGGTGTCAATACTTGGCTTATTTGTATCGATACATACCTTGGCAGTAGCTAAAGTTATAATTTTTGGCAAAATGTATTGATACACAAGCATGAGTATCGGTACAAGTCCATAAAGTATCGATATTAGCCTCTAAGTCTCGAGATTGAAAATATTTTTTGCTCTTAATATCGATACACAACTCATTGTATCGATACTCAAGAGTAAAATATACCTTGTGTATCGATACAACATGTTCTGTATCAATACACAAAGACATTTCTGTATAGTTTGTGCCATTTTCAGCCTTCGAAAACTCGATTTAAACATGTTTTTGCACTAAAGAACTATCATATAACATTGCAAACCTCAACTATGGGTTCATTAATGGATTCTAACAAATTTTTGGAGTCCAAACAATTAATGACAAAGGTCACTTTCATAAAATATATGGGTGTAAGAGGATGGTAGGCATATCTCCAGCTTGCAAGCTTTCACAGTCTTTCTGCCTATTTGCTCAGCATGGCAGAACCAATAAGAATGGAGTCAACTGGACATGGCAGCTGGAGATATGCCCTAGTGCAAAAGAAAAAACCAAAAATGCCCTTTGCATTGTCTTCTAAAAGAAGAGGCTAAACCAAGAAAAATAGAACTAGCTATCTAAAGGAAAAAAACTCTTTCAGCTTTAAACAAAGCTCTCCAGCAATTCTAGTAAATTTTTCTCCCATTCCTACAAATCCTCTAGCAACTCCAGCTCCAAAAGCTCACCAAAATACTATTCCATTACCTTCCACCCATAATCAACCTCCATTCCCGTAGCTACCCCAAACCACCACTAGAAAACCTTCAAGAACCCAACTTTCCACACGTTTTGATCATTTAAAAAGCCTCACCATCAACCATACCACCAAAAGCTACTTTTTTTCATCCTTTTCTTGCTAAATAATAGCAATGAGAAGGAAGAAATTAAGCCTACAACCACTACTTTCAGAAAGAGGGAAGTTTAAGTTTTTTTGTATATCCCCTCCACTTTGATCTTTGTAGTTTCTGTTTGGTCATTAACATCATCTTAGTAAATCCTTTTTAGGCTTTTATGGCCACCTTAGGACTCTTATGCATTTTTTTATGGCTTTGGTTATGGTAGTTTAGGATCTTGATGTTTTTCTTGGTGCCTTCATGTGGTTTGTTTAACTAAGCAGGCTCCTTTGCATTTTCATCACCATAACAACCTCTGTCCATGCACTTTTTTCATGTTCCTTCCATATTCATGTCTTTATCTCATGTTTAAAATATACATCTTAAGATGACATAAGTATGCTCATGCATTTCCTAGAAGCTCGATAGGCTCCATGAAATAAAAATGCCTTTTTTAGTAAACTCTTTTTAAACATGCTCATCCTAAGTATGTTCATGCATCTATCTATCATCTCCATGCATTTGTTTGTCATCTTTTCTATGCAAAATGTCATCTTTGCTTGTGCATATATGTCCTCCATATTTTGCATCATTTTGTGATACTTTGCTTGTGTTGAGATGCATGCTTAAGTGCTAGAAAACCTATTTCAAAAAATATCCGCAAGTTAAGAACATACTATCTCCCATTCATGGAGAATAGCATGGGCTTAAGATTTTTATGAAGTTGGTTTTCCAACCTTGGGGGCAAAACAAGCATTCAGTTCTAGATTCATGGAAGAATGAGTGTAAGAGTGTTGTTTCTTTCAAAAATAAAATGAAGCCTTTTAGTTGAAAAATGTGAACCCTTAGTCCTTAGCCAACCACCCCTATAGTGGCATGGTCAATAGGTTGTTCTATCATCCCAAACTATTTCGGGATTATGGAATGTACTCGTGATGCCCATGTCAATCTTTCATCTTAGTTATGGATGTTCGAACATCCATGGCCTGAGCTCAACCTGAAGAAAGACCTAAATACCAAACACCTCCTCTGTTTTGTTCTGGCAGCACAGTGGCTTGGCCTTGAAAAGTTATTAAAAAATAAAAAATAATTTATCCAGAATGTGTTTATTTTTCCTTTAAAGGGTTTCGAATTCCCTTTCTAATGATGTCTTATTTACCTTCAGATCATCTCAGATGAAATAGTTATGATTTTTCAAATCTTCGTTGTTTGGAACCTTTAGATCCAGCAAGCAGTTTACTGTTTGGGCTATTTTGGCCTAGCAAACAACATTTTTGAATCCTTTAAATATTTTTCCCATGGAGTTCATGAAATTCTTTTTTTGAAAATGTATTATTCATATTTTAACAATTCTGGATGAATCTAAAATGATTTTTCAAAGTCTATCATACCTTTACCCCGTACATGCTGCCAGTGTCACAATAAGTTGAAATTCAAAAATTAATTCTGCCTAAAAAGTGATTTTCTAGGATTTTTTAAATATTTTTACCTTAGTCTTCACCAAGTTATCTTTTCAACGATACCTTGTTTACCCTTCGAGACCTTCAGATAAGCTCAAAATAAATTCAAAAAGAGAAATGATGCAATGTTGTCCTCTGTTTCTAACCTAATTTTTGAAATGCTTGTATTGAGGCATTCAAATGCCTCATGATCTACTCGGCTTATTCCCATGACCTAAGCTCTTTGGACTTGGAGCATGGCTAAATAAGATAGAAGCATTCTAGCCAAAACTTTGGCTCTCGATTTTCAAAGATCCCCCTTATAAAAAAAATGATCCGTTCCTCTTAAACATCAAAAATTTTCATTTTTGGGGATAATCCAACCCCACTACTCTGAGAGGATACTTTAACCCTACTTTTACCTTAAATCCAATATCAAACTTTTATTTTCGAGGATACACCAACCCCATTACTTTAAAGGGATACTCCAGCCCCTCTTTTACGTCAAAATGACATCAAATTTCTATTTTTGGGATACTTTAACCCCACTACTCCGAAGGGATACTCCGACCCCGTTTTTACTTTAAATATAGTGCCAAACTTCCATTTTCAAGGATACTCTAACTCCACTCTTTTGAGGGGATATTCCAACCCTGTTCTTTGTATTCCTTCTAAAATCTAAGCTTTTCTCCCTCTTGAGTCATCAAAATTTTTTCTTCTCACATTTCCACCGATTCTGACTAAGTCTAAACGTTGTTGTCTCGGTTATTCATCAATAATCAAAGAGAACTATGAGATACATTCCGATCATCCCTCTTTTTTATGTATTTTGTGTGTTTATTTTTATGTGGATTTGTTTATTATTTTGTTTCCTATCTTACTAATATGTTTCCTCTTTTAGGGACCTCGAGCATTCATGCTTTAAAAAAATCATTTTCAAAATCACAAAAT
>JBBYHM010000003.1:3200657-3215006 GCA_038381775.1 Adansonia rubrostipa | reverse complement strand
ATAATAATAATAATAATAATAATAATAATATTCAAAGAAGAATTTAAAATTTTACTACTAACATACACAAACTCTCAGTATTTAATGAGTTTAACTAATAAAATTAAAGAAAATATGATAAATGAATGATATACTTTATTAATAATGTTTTTCAAAGCTCATGCTATGATTTACTTTTTGATAAATTAATATTTTATTATATATAGACCTATTCAAGAGTCGGGCTACCCATTCGGTCTGATTGGGTCTGGCCTAGCTTTTCATATTTTTATATCAGACTAGCTTGATATTATATTTAAATTTAATTAGAATATATATAATATTTATAAAAACCATTTTTTAATGTGATAAATAGTAATTTTGGCTGAAATAGATAGGTCTAGGTACGTTAAATAAGGGTATGAGATTGGGATTTTCAAAAAATTTGGATCGCAACCCAGCCCATCTCATGCATAAATTTAATCATATTTAAAATATAATTTTACGTTTTTAATAATTAATTAAATTATTAAAAGAATAGTGAAATAAAATTTATTATTAAAGTTTTTGATTTATAAAAAATTATTTAATTATAATTTTTTCATATTTATTTTTAGTATTAAATTCATGTTCGGGTTCAGGTCGGGCTCGGGTTTAGGTTCTTTCAGGTTTGACTCATTTCGAGTTCGGGCTATTTCAGATTTGGGCCATTCGGGTTCGAATTTTTTTAGGGTCCAGGCCATTGATATTTTGATCAAATCAGGTTTGGTTCGGGTTCGGGTTCATTTTGCCACCTCTAGATTGTGGGCATTTTCGGTAAAGGGGGCTTGAATCAAGGATAGTTCATCCAAATTTTCTAATTTATTATCCTTTGGTACATTCGGACCGATCCTAGGCCAATTGAAATGTCAACTGAAATGTACAAAAGGCTTCGGCCATAGTTCGAAAAGGATATATCAGTGACTGTAATTATCAAAATTTCATTTGAAAAAAATTCAAATTTAATTTAAGTATATTGAACTGAGTTTGAGTAGCTTTAATTATTGACAATTAATATATAACTCGTGCAATGGATAAATTAATTTTATTTATTTAAATGTGCAAATGCACATAAGTTGAGTATTATTTTTAAATTTACGTTAAAGTATTTAATATTTAACATATATAAATTGTATATATCGATCAAAATTTTAATCAAATTTGAATCAAATTTATTTAATTATTTGTATATACATACACAAAATATATATTCAAAATCTAATTTCGAATCAAATCTATTCAATTTATTTATTTTTTATTAATTTATGATATCTATAGATCATCCATTTTTTAATTTGTATATATTTTTTCTAATGTTAAATATCTTTAAAAATCATGTAAAATTTTAATACCACATCAAAATTAGATTTTATAAAAATACTATTTCCTTGTTAACATTTTTCCTATAAAGCAATTGAATAAAAATTAAATCATAAAAATAATACACATTCATTGTTATGACTATGCTCAAATTATTCTTAACATATAAAAAAAGATAAAAATGTAGTGCTTTATATATATATATATAGATCATTTAATGATAAATATCTTTTTTGGTATATTTTTTGTTATTTTGATTTGTATAAAAAATAAAAATTAATTAGTGAATGTGTATAAAAAAAATGTGATTTGAAAAAATAATCAAAAAATTGTACCATTCAAAACAAAGTTTCAAATTGAAACAAAAAAGCTACGTAATACTACTATTTATAGGCTTATTGGATGTCAATAAATAAGATGCACATATAATTTTAAATTGATTAATATTTTTTGAATTTAAAATGAATATAATAAATGATATGTGTATTTTTAAATTAAAAAAATCAAATAAGATGATAAGAAAATTTATTAAAGTAAAAGTTAAGATTTTTAAATTTTAAAAAAAATACTATTCTCAAATAAAAGGAATTCTTTAAATTTCAAAATTTTGTTACAACTTAATCTTAATTTTAAATGAGTAATTTTATCTATTATTATTTAATCTTGATTTTAAATAAATAAAATATCAAAAGATTGGTAATAGATAATATAAAAATATTTGATTTAAGAATTTTTAAATAATGATGTTAGATAGATAATTTTATCTATTTAATTTGATTTTAAATGGATAAAAAAATCAAAAAGATTAATAAGAGATTATCTAAAAAGATTTAATTTGAAAATTTTTGAATTTTGAATAATGGTATATTTAATCTTAAAAATATAATCTTTAACTACATTAAATCATATATATTATTAATGAAAATTAAAAAATTTTAAATTAATTAACTTGATGATTTAATCTAGTATTTTAGATATTACAAAATTAACTAAAATCCAAATTATATTATATGTCATCAAAAGAAGATGTCCACATAAATTGCCCTATCAGTCGTGCTTATCAAATAAGCTTGTACCTTATTTTATTATATTATATATGATAACTAGTGTTTACATAAAGAATAAAATCTCTAAAAAAAAATTAAACAAATCACTAAGTTTATGAAATTATTAAAAATAAGATCAAGGTGAGAATTAATATTAGTCAACATCCTCAAACTCAAGACGATAGTGAAGCAACTAACTCGAGTTTGAAAACAAAGATCATGGAAGGGTCCAAGAGGATGTGCCGAGCAAAAATGTCTTAAGTCTAATTAGCGAAAGAATCAAATATAACATGAAGTGTTCTACGAACTAAGATGTTATTGCACAAAATGAAAATCAATTTCAATATATTTAGTATTAATGAACATCATTACGAGCAATTTGAATAATAGTCCAATTATCACGACAGATAACTATAAGATGTGACTATAAGATGCCCAAATCTTGTAATAGCCATCAAAACTAAAGTATCTCACGTTTGAATCGATTATGGTATGATATTCAACTTTAATGCAAGATATAGTAGTGACAGTTTGTTTATTGCTTTGCCAGGAAATGAGAAAATTTCCTAAGAAGAAGTAATAACGTGTAGTAGAACGTCTGTAAGTAAGATCACCTGTCGGATCAGTATCAGAAAAAGCTTGCAATTCAAGAGATGATAGGTCAGGAAGTAAAGGACATGGAACAAACTGCCTTTTATACAGCAAATGATATGCATAACAGCAGCAAAATGAGTAGTACGAGGAGCTACCATAAATTGACGGACAATATGTATTGCATAAGAAATGCCTTGAGATAGTAGAATAGAGAAGACTCCTAATTACCTGTTGATAAATAGTAAAATAAAAAAAGCTAGGGAGATTTCAGAAAAGATTGAAAATTAAACATGGGGTCAATTTTATTTTATTTATTTTATTTTTCATATACTATTTATAATAGAGAAACTTTTTGGTTTTATGGTTTTTTTTTATTGATTATGAGCTAGATTTATTTTTTTAAGGTTGAAATAGAATTTAATATGCAATTTGAATTATTTTATTTTTCTTTCTTGATATTAATGATATTTGAGCTGTTTATTCATTTTTGTTTTTAATGCTTATTGTTTGATTATCAATTAGATTGATTTGGTAATCTTAATAAACTTGGAAAAAAGATTTTTGCACTTAAACGTGGATTGAATAACAACATATGTTTTATATTAATTTATTATGATGAACTGATCTACACGATAGATATGATATATCAGCATGTTAATCACATTGGAGTTTAAACTTAATCAGTTTCTATTTAATTTAATTCACAAAATATACTTATAAATAAATTAAAATTCTAAGTTAACAACTCATTCTTGTTAATCAAGTTAAGAGAGTAAAGTAAATATAAAAGAAGAGTTGAAAAAAGTTGTAATCCTAAATTATTCTTATTTATTATTCGTTTTAATATTATTTTTATTTAGTTTTTAATTTATAAATTTTAATCGTTTGTTTGAATAAAATTAAACTATTTTAATTTTAGTATTTAATAAATTTGGTATCAATTTCTTGTGAGATCTATACTCTACTTTATTACTATATTGCTTGTTAGCTATACATGCACTTATATAGTGAAAACCGACAACATCGATCACCCAAAAGAACAATTCATGAGAAAACAAAACAGAAAATATTCTATGAAATACTTTTTTATCATTAAATTTTAAGAAAATTTTGAAATAAATTATAAAAATAAAGTTGTAAAATTGCAACCACTAAAAAATGGATATTAAATGAGATTCATCATTTAAAAAATATATATTTTTATTTTAAATTCAACTTTATATACAGTGGTAAAGCCATCAAAGCACTTCCAGAAATTACAGTAGAGAGGGCTTTGTGATTGTGATCTGAGCTGCCAACAAAAGTTAGAGAGAGAATCTCTAAATTATCAGTCAACAATTTTGTGCATAGCATTAGCAGATGCAGCAGCCAATCCCATCCAAGTTGCTTAATGAAGCAGGTTTAATGTAATTTCACATCTTTCAAAGAAGACTGACTTCTTGTATTTATTTCGGCAATTAACTGAAGTACAAACGCTTTAACCAGAAATTCTTCAACTTAAAATTCGGTCGCCATCGAGTAATCATTCCAAGTTAAGAGAAAAAACATAGTACTACTCATAGAAATTCATACATATATTAACAAGTTTATTGGAAGAATTTAAATGGACACCAAAATTTAAAATCAATGTTAATATTAAGAGGGAAAAAAAAAAAAGGAATCTCAAGCAAGCCTCAGCCTCTTATAGACATCACCTGTCCTATCCATCCATTTTCCTTTGATCGGACCAAATAATGCAATGGAGACAGACTCCCCAACACCATAACACAACAGCAAGGACAATCATTTACCTACATAAATCAACTCAGCATCTGCCATTCCAAAATGCTCTAATAAACAAGTATGCAAAGCTTCTAAAACAATTAAGATCCTCTGCTACTGGACCCCACAGTCCTAGAAAGTAGGGTAACTTCCATTTTAAACGTACAAAGGACGCTGCTCACAAACCCATTCTTCTACTGAAGAGACATAAACATATGATGTGCTAATCAGTTTCAAGTTTCAACACTGCTACAACTAGAATCAGCCGTATGCCAGCCATTCAATTGGAGAAGTTAAGACAATAACCAAACAGATACAGTTCACCTTTTAATGGAGAGGTAACTTCAATGCTCATTGGCGTTCCTATCTTCCCTGTAGCATATAAATGACATTCAATTTTCTGATACTATGAGATAATATAACAAAAACTGATGAAGTGTAAGTTTCTTTATCGCTTACCTCTTATAGGGCTGCCTATATTTAAGTTCACCAATAGTCTCCACATGAGCATGAACCACCAATGAAATGATGAAATCTGTTATTATCCCTAACAATTATCTCTCTTCCTGTAACCCTTGAAATAAGCTTTATGGCTTCATGACAATCACCACATACCCGAAGGTTTTTTACAACTCGAATCACATCTAATGGATTAGTACTAATTAAACCAAATGCAATAGCCAGCTTCTCACTGTGGCAACCAAGAAAATGCTCTTTTTCTTCCTCTTCTATGTCAAACAACACATAATCTGTCGTTGGAACATAACCAGCTGCTTTAAGTTCCTTGGCCAATTCGCCAAGTTTTTCATAAATCATATCTGACAAGGGGTGAGACTTGTCACCCACAAGGAATTCATTAACAACCCCATTTACTTCAATCCAACTGTATCCTGGTACTTTTTGTATTCCTCTCTCATTCATGATTGACCTAATATTTGCAGCAGCATCCCATTTATGACTTGCTGAATATATGTTTGATAAGAGAACATAATTTCCCGAATTCCATGGTTCTAATTCAATGAGTTTCTTTAGTACATATTCCGCTAACTGGGTATCCTTGTGCAGGCGACATCCACCCAGCAACGCCCCCCAAACAATAGAATTAGGCTCCATTGGCATATTTTTGATCAACTGATGAGCTTCATCTAATAAACCTGCACGGGCTAGAAGATCCACCATACATCCATAATGCTCAATAGTAGGAGTCAAAGAAAAGACACGATTCATGCTGTGAAAATACTGGCGACCATCGTCAACCAGACCAACATGAGTACAGCCACAAAGCAAGCCCATGAAAGTGTTCGCATTAGGCAGAATACCTGATTTTTCCATTTGGCCGAAAAGACCAAATGCAGGTTTAACGTGTCCATTCATTGCAAGCCCAGATATTGCAGCATTCCAAACTACTACATCTTTCTCTTTCATCCTCTTAAAGATTTCCCAAGCTTGAGCCATGCTCCCACATTTTGCAAACATGTCAATCAATGCTGTACCTAATACAGGGTTAGACAAAAACTCATCTCTGTCCATTAATTTGCTAGCCCAGTCCCCTACTTCTAGAGCTCCTAATCTGGCACACGCAGAAAGAACTCCAACCATAGCATAACGATCAGGTGCCAACTTCTCTTTCTGCATTTCGAAGAAGAGATCTAGTGCTTCTTTTGGGAGTCCATTACATGCATAGCCTTGAATCATAGTGCTCCAAGTAACTATGTCCTTCTCAGGCATTCCGTCAAAAGCACAACGCGCTTTCTCCATGTTTCCACACTTAGCATACATATCAACTAAAGCAGTCGCCACAAAAACATTTCTGCTCAATTCAAATTGTGTTATACATCTGTCAATCCACTCTCCACTATTCAAATCCCCTAAGTGAGCACAAGCTGACAAAACTCTAACAATGCTGAAACTATCAGGCCTCAAACCCATATCTATTAACTTCCTAAACAAATCAACCGCTTCTCTATACCGTCCAACATCTATGTACCCACTAATCATGGCTGTCCAAGAAATAACATTTTTAATGTGAATATCATCAAACACCCTACGTGCGTAATCCAAATATCCGCATTTCGCATACAAACAAAGCAAACTTGTCTTAACAAAGACATCACGCTCAAATCCTAGTTTGACAACGAGAGCATGAATTCTCACTCCTAACTGGAAATCCAAAAGCCTGGAACAGGCCTTGAGAACAAAAGGGAAAGTGAAATTGTTGGGCCAGAAGCCTTGGGCACGCATTGAAGCGTAAAACTGGGTAGCATCGAGAAAATAATCGCTGGAAACAAGACCCTGAATCATTGTGTTCCAAAGAAAAACGTTGGGTTGTTTGGTTTGATGGAAGATAAGGTAAGTGTAGTTGGTTTGACTAAAATGAAAGGAAGCTTTCAAAATCAGGTTTACAAGATAGTTGTGTTGGTGAAGGCCAAAGCGGAAAAGCGCTGCGTGAACATGCTTAAGGTGACTGATGGAGGTAAAGCCCTCAAAGATGCACTTCTTGATTTCTATAAATTTTGAAAATGATGAAGGCGCCGGGTTGAGGCTCGTAAGCATGGCCATGGATGGCTATGCTCTGTCACACTGATTCATACCAGCCAAGTGCCAAGCATAAATCTAAGTTACAATTAGAGGGAGGCATCGAAAATTTTTTAGGTTTTTTTATTTTGATTTTAAAATATAAATTACTTTTATAAATTAATAAAAAATTTAAAAATTTTTTTTATATTAATATATATTTTTATAATAATTTTATTTGATTAGCTCCAATTAAAAAAATTATATAAAAATCTGACATATTCGTATGATCATGAACAGGTCTAATTACGATATTAAAATGAAGATAATATCTTATATAGGTTTGCAACTTCACCCAAACTATCCATAATTGAAAAAATAAAAAAATTTAAAATTGGCAAAAAATACATCTATATCTGTATACATTATATTAAAGTAGTCTTAGGATTACTCCTATTTTTAAATTTTACTTAATTTTTTTATTTTATGTGTTTGTATAATATTTGTGTTATTTTTTCATATCATAATTAAATTTGATACTTCATATATTTATATAAATTTTGACACATTAATAATCTGTTATATATAGGTTTTGACATATATTCGTGTCATGTTTTTTTTTTTGTATTGTGTAATATTTTAATTATTTTTTATGTTGTATTTTTGTTGTATGATCGTGTCGTGTTTAAAATTATCAAGTCTAATTAATGCTATTCAAATAACTCCAAATGTGCCACTTGTTATCATGTTTATGTTACTTTTTCATATCACAATAATATTTAAGGTGTTATATGTTTATATAAATTTTGACACGTTAATTATTTGTTTAATTTAAATTTTAACATATTTGTCTATTCATGTTATGTTAGTATTATTTTTTGTATCATATTATATTTTAATTATTTTCCTATGTTGTGTTTGTGAAGTGTATCATGCTATGTTTGATATAGTTAGGTTTGATTGACAATATTCAAATAACTTTCAATTTTGTATCACATGTAATCATGTTTGTGTTATACTTTCAATGTCAAAATTATATTTAAGATATTATATAATTATATAAATTTTGATACACTAATAATTCATTTAATGTAAGTTTTCAAATGTTTTGTTTGTTCATGTAGACACTCAATTTTGTCTGGACCTCCAAACAAGCGTCATAAGGCATCACTAAGGTCAACAGCAAGCATGAATTCATCCCCATCATTATAAGTTGTTCTAGGAGCCAAAGCTAAGCCAAATCCACTTTTTCAACTTATTGTATTGATACAAATCCTTAATTTATTGATACGTGGCTACCGCCTCACCAAATTTAAGAAACCTTGGGTTGTATTGATACCAAAAAGTGATGCTTCGATACATTCATTTTGTGTATTGACACATTTTCCAATGTATCGAAATAAGGCTTGGCAATAGCTAAGTTATGAATTTTGGGACGTAATGTATCGATACAATTAGGCCAAAATGCCCAATGTATCAATACATTTGTCCAATGCATTATATATTGGGCTATTTTTGTTGATTCATGACATTTTCTTCCTTTTGCAATATTAATTCAAAATAAGAGTTAGGCCACATTTTTTGTTCCAAACATCACTTAAATTCATACTAAGCCTTACTATTAGGTTTAAGACTAGGTCTAATTAATTTTGGGGCCCAAATAGCTAGGAAATGGGACATTTTCATGACAAGATGAGGTTTGATCAAGGTTAGGTTGGCTTTTCTCCTTTTATAGATTGCATATGGTAGTTTGTTCCACCACTTTAGTTGCTCTAGCCAATGGAAATGGAGAATGCTGAGCATAGTACCTAGACCTACTCCATGGTACATGTAGAAAAGATTAAAATGCCCTTACATTATGCTTTATGTAGGTAGTCTCTTGTCCATGAATGAATTGATTAAAAAATTTTAATCAAATTAAATAAATAGTAGTAGAAGTAGTAAACAAACAGCTGAAGAAGTAGTAAACAAACAATACCAAGACTCCGTAAACTAGATCATCTTGCATGGTTTCTAATAGATGTTTCAAATTAAGAACCCAAATAATAATACAAGACTCATAAGTCAGCCTAGTGATGTCTCAGAGTAATTCTGTAACCATAAGAACTTGTACAACAAGTTCGGTGTAGGAAAAATCTTAATGTGTTGTAGCAGAATTTAAAATTTTTTTAAATTTGACTGATCTTAATCGTGTTGCTATATTTAATAAATTTATCATAATCAACTAACTTTAGCTATTGATCCACGCATGCTGTCCAAGGTTGCAAGGGGAAGATCTATGCGAAAGCTTCAACCAACTAGCTTTCTTCATTATTTTTCAATTCTCGGATGGTGGAGTTTATAGGCGCTTTTTATCTCAATCAACTCTGATTGTACAACTTGATTCTCTTTCAAGATCACCTTGAGCTATTGATCTATTACCACAAGAGAGTATGGCAATAAACCCGAATGTTGGCATCAATGGTCAAACTTGAAACCTAAAGCTCTAGCTTATATTTCGTATTAGGTAATTTGGTGGTTATTCAGCTTGAATAGGATAGGTGAAAGAGATTTACTTCCTCTTTATCATTGGGATAATGCCTACCAAATTTGGCCAGCCTTTTATGAATGTAGACATGAATTTGGCTAGATATATTTAGCAAGATGACTAGGTTCAATTTGAATTCTAATTTTAATTCAAACTAAACTCTTAATTTATTCTACTCAAATAATACTTCATAAATCCAATACTAGTTCAAATAAGATCATGGCAACCATATTTAAATAGGATAACTATGTTATAATTATAAAAAAAAATAAAATTGGAGTATAGTAAAACTGATGCAGGGTGAAGATGATAGGAAATAACTAGAACACAAAAGAATTAAAAATAATAGAGAAAGATAACACTGTAGAGATATTTAGGTTTACAAAGAAACCTTTTTGATAGAATAATAAAATAATAATCGAATACTTTGTAGCAACTCCCTAGATGTATATATATAGGCTAGAACTCCTACTCCTACAAGGTTTACTATTCCTAGTAGAATACTAATTAAGCTTTAATCATAAAACTTATCCCAAACTAAAACTCTAATCCTAAACAATAATCTAATTAAACTAAAACCCTAAACATAGATCTAAATGGATTTCTTTATTTCAATAGAATTTAAAATGAAATAGTACTCTTGATTGTTAATACTCCTGCATCATTCTCCCTTGGTTGAAAGATTGGTAATATCTTTAGAAAAGACTTTAGCAGCTTCTTCGCACATTTCTGGATAAACTTTCCTCAATTCTTCCTCCGAAATCCAGGTACTTTCACAAGTTGATTTTTCTAGCCATTTAATTAAAAAACTTCGATAAATATTTCCCCTCCTAGATGTCACTTCCTTAACATCAAGAACTTCCTGGATGATGTCATCTTTCTTGGTAAGAAGCTGGCCAACTTGTTCAGCAATTGTACTTGGTTCTTCCTCATTAAATCCCTCAAATTCGTACAAATCTGAGACATTAAAAATAGGACTGATCTGCAAGTTAGTAGGCAACTCCAATAAATAGGCATTCGAACCTAACTTTTTAAGCACTTTACATGGCCCAAATTTCTTGGACTTCAACTTATGATAGGCATCTTTAGGGAACCTTTCTTTCCTCAAATAAACCAACACCAAATCTCCTTTTTTGAATTCCTTATAACGTCTATGTTGATTAGCTGCATTAGCATATGCTGCATTGCTAGCTTTCAACGCATCTTGAACTTCCTTATGAATGCTGGGAATATGTTCAGCAAAAACTTCCCTGTCATCATTCACCCTAGCTTCTTGGGGTAAAGGCACCAAATCAAGCACATGTTAGGGTTTAAGACCATAAGCAACCTCAAAAGGTGTCTTCTTAATAGTTCGATTAACTGAGTTGTTGTATGTGAACTCAGCTTGCAAAATAATTGAATCCCAACCCTTCACATGATTTCTAACCAAACACCTTAGCAAGTTTCCCAACCTACGATTAACAGCTTCAGTCTGGCCATCCGTTTGAGGATGACAGGTGCTAGAATACTTTAAATCTGTCGCCATTTTACGTCACAAAGTCCTCCAAAAATGTCCCAAAAACTTAACGTCTCTATCAGAAACAATAGATGTTGGAACTCCATGCAAACGTATTACTTCTTTGAAAAATAAATCAACAATGTGAAAGGCATCTACTGTTATAGAACAGGGAATAAAATGAGCCATCTTAGAAAATCTATCAACAACTACAAAGATAGAGTCATGCCCCTTTGAAGTCTTCGATAAACCTAACACAAAATCCATACTCAAATGAATCTAAGGTGAAATTGGTTCTGGTAATGTAGTATGCAGCCTTGTATTTTGAGAAATCCCTTACCAAATTGACAAACAGCACATCGCCTTACAAACTTACTCACATCCTTGAACATATGAGGCCAAAAATAGTGATCTGTGACCAAGGCCATTGTTTTGTCTCAGCCAAAATGTCCACCCAATCCATTCCCATGAAGCTCTCTTATGATTTGTTCTCGGAATAATCCCTTGGGAACACATAGTTGATTACCCTTGAATAGATATCCTTCATGCAATCTGTATGGCAGCTTATCTACAGCTTCTGGTCTTTGCAAATCTTTCACCACCTAACTGAAATAGGAATCTATTCGATACTGGTTTTTTAACTCCTCAAATCCAATAACTTGTGAACTCATTATGGTTAAAATCAAGGTTCTCCTACTCAAGGCATCTGTAACTACATTTGTTTCTCCAGTTTTATACTTCAAAGAGAAATTAAACTCATCCAAAAATGAACTCCATCTAACATGATGACCATTGAGTTTCTTTTAAGAGCTTAAATACTTTAATGCTTGATGGTCTGTATAAATAACAAATTCCTTATAAGCCAAATAATGGTACCAGTGTTGGATTGTTCTAACCAAAGCATAGAACTCTAAATCATAAGTAGAGTACCTATGTTTAGCATCAGATAATTTTTCACTAAAAAATTCCAAAGGCCTCCCCTCTTGACTAAGAACAGCCCCAGTACCATTTTAAGAAGCATCACATTCTACAACAAAAAGTTTATTAAAATCTGGTAATGCTAGAATAAGTGCTTTGGTCATGACTACCTTGATGTGTTCAAAATCCTTTTGAGCAGAATTTATCCACTTAAAACTATCACTCTTTAAAATTTCAGTAATAAGACTCATAATAGTACTAAAATTTCTTATAAATCTCCTATAAAATGAAGCTAACCCATGGAAACTTCTAATCTCTTTGAAAGATTGTGGTGCTGTCCAGCCCTTGATTGCCTGAATCTTTTCAGGATCTGGTTTCAGCCCTTCTTCAGAAACAATGAACCCTAGAAACACAACCTCAGTTTGCAAAAATGAGCATTTCTTTAAATTCACGTAGAGCTTCTCCTTTTGCAACACCTCCAAAGCTTGCCGTAAATGCTGTAAATGTTTTTCTTTACTTGGACTATAAACTAGGATATCATCAAAATATACAACCACAAAAGATTGTAAGAAGGGTTTAAGTACCTTAGTCATGGCTCGCATGAATGTACTAGGAGCATTAGATATGCCAAAAGGCATTACTAACCATTCATACAAGCCTTCAGGAGTCTTAAAAGCAGTCTTCCATTCATCTCCTTCTCTCAATCTGATTTGATGATATCCACTCCTTAAATCAATTTTAGAAAATATCTTGGACCCTGCCAATTGATTGAGCATGTCCTCCAATCGAGGAATAGGAAATCGATACTTGATCGTAATCTTGTTTATAGCTCGACTATCAAAACACATCTGCCAAGATCCATCCTTCTTAGGAGCTAGTAGAGCTAGGCAAGCACATAGACTTTTGCTTTCATGCACTAATCCTTTCCTTATCAAATCCTCAACCTGTTTTTGAATTTTCAGTCGCTGAACTGGTAGCAATCGATATGCTGACAAGTTCAGTAAAGATGCTCTAGGCACCAAATTATAGCGTGTTGAATGCTTCTCATAGGTGGCAACCCCTGTGGCAAAGAGTCACTAACAACTCAGCAAACTCCGCTAACAATTTTTGAATTTCCTAGGGCTATTCCTTCAAATTTTCTTCTTTAGCGGTATTTATTATTTTGCTGACCACAGAAAATATAACCCCCAATTCTCTACTTTCACTCATTAACTCTTCAGCTTTTAAAAGCCCATTCAATTTGTCAGTCTTGTGTGTCACTACTTTCTTTTGAGGATGCAATATATATTTTCTTCCACCTTTATGAAAATAATAAGTATTTTCTTTGGTTGAATGCTACATACCATGATCAAATAGCCAAGGTCTACCCAAAAGAATATGACATGCATCCATTTGTACCACGTGACACAATGCCTCATCATCCACATCATTGCCTATAGTAAACTTGACTAAACATTGGAATTTTACAGGTATCTCAAATCCTTTCTTAACCCATTAAATCTTACATGGATGAGGATGTTGTTCTATAGGTAGCTTTAGTTTTTCCATGATTTCTTTAGAAACGTAGTTTTCTGAGTTACCCCCATCAATAATGGCATTACACACTTTATCTCCACACTTAACATGTGTCCTAAAGATGCTTTTCCTCCTCCAATCCTCTCTATCATCTTGGCTGGTGTAGTCATAACCCTTCTGAGCATCAAAGATTCTCCTTGTGCTAGGTGTATATCTATTTCCTCTTTATCTTCAGCATACTCATCATAGACCGGATCAGGTTGTTCTTGATCTTGATCATCAAGTTCAACTAAATTCACCCTTCTTTTAGGACAAGTATAAGAAACGCGCCCACTTTCTCCACAACTAAAGCATCTGATTTGAGATTCACTACTCGCCCTTCTAATGTTGGGTTGGGTATTGCTTTAAACCTTTTTTCTTTTGTTAATCTTACTAGTTCCCATTACGTTCTCTCTACTAACTTTATTGGTTAAAAATTCTCTTTTACTGCTAAAACTGCCTTGAGAAGAGCTAATATTCTTACTAAATAAAGGCTTCCTTGCACCGTAGGATAATACACGTTTCTCAGCTTGTAAGGCATATTGGCGTGCATCCTCCAAGTTGAATATACGAACCACCCCTAGCTCATCTCTAATACTTTG
>JBBYHM010000003.1:3023940-3200557 GCA_038381775.1 Adansonia rubrostipa | reverse complement strand
TATGGTGTGGCTACTTTTGATGTTAGACTGATCGACAGGGAGTTTGTTTAATGTAGTCATAGGCATGACATTAAGGGCCAACCTATTGTCTATAAGTACTTTGGGCAAAATGCGTCCCTTACATTGGGTAGTGATATGCAAGCCTTATAACTGCCCCTGCCTCCGGGTGGGATCTCATCATCAGTGAATAAGATATAATTATCGGCCATGATATTGTTCACTAGCCGATCTAACTTTTCTATAGAGATATCTGAGGGCACATATGCTTCATTTAGCACCTTCAGTAATGCATTTCGGTGGACCTCTGAATTAAGAAGCAAAGATAGCACAAAAATCTTGGCGGCTTGTTTGCTTAACTAATCCACAATGCAGTATTCACTGTGCTTGATGAACTTGAGAAACTTCGTGGCTTCTCTTTCATTCACTGCTTCCTTGACTTTTTTACGCTCAAAATTCTTTGCTTGGGCTTGAGTGGTACTGGTGCTAGGAGATGCATCAACCTTTTGCTTTTCTTAAGTTGGGGGAGGATAACACCCACTGCTACGGGTTAGATGACTAACTCTTGATAGTTCTATTGCAGCAGTGAAGGGAGTTAGTTCTCTGATCGTTACTACTTGATTCTCAAATTTCCATGAGATAGCTTTGTTGTTTTTATATAGGAATGGTTTAGGCACTTCTACCACTAACTTTGGTGTAGGTGTCGAAGAACTAACCTTAGAACTTGGCTTGCCATAAAAAATGAGCAGTCGATTTCTCCCATAAGGTGGCTTCATGGTTTCATCTCCTATCATATTGATAGATTCAGTAGCAAGTGTGATCTCATGATAGAATTCTATCTGGCCTTCATTCATCATTCTTTGAACCATAGACCTGAACTCCTTGCATGTTTGTAGGGTATGACCTACAACTGTATGGAAGTCATAGAAGTTGTTGGCATTATCTTCTAATTTTTTTGTTGCGTTAAGCAACCCAACTTGAATCAATGCTTGCTAGACCAAGAACATTGGCATCCTTACATCATCTATGCTTGCCTTTACTTCATGTTTGTTTTCAATGTCGATCATGTTTGCAGCTGGCTCAGTGTACTTTGGTAAAGGATTGGCAGCAACATTTGGTCCCTGGTTTGTCCCAAACTGTAGGACTTTTGAGTTAATTAGATTTTGCACATTTTATTTGCAAGATATGTAATTTTCAATGTCACATCCTGCTACCCCAGCATGGTATTCATAGTGGGCATTAGGGTTGCACTATGGCGGGTAGAGCAACTTCTTTTTTGGGACCTAGATTGAGGCCATTAAACGATTTCGAAGTAGGGTCTGGTAGAGCTCCTTATAGGTCATAGGGATAGGATTAAAATGTTGTCTTTGTTGATTTGCACCTCAATTGCCAAGTGCATTATTGGTTGCTCGATTGTTACTTTGGTGAACTTATGGAGGATAGCTTTGTGGTAGGTTGGATGGGATTGCGAATGATAGGTTATAGGTTATGGCATTAATTGGCTGAAGGGGTATAGTGATAGGGCAAGAATATAGTGTGCTTGGGTAATGAGGGTTGGGTGTTTAATGTCTCTTCGGCTCAGATAAGCTAGCATAACTTATAGCATTGGCTCTTTTTCCTTCTTTTTATTGGCTATAGGCTTTTTGCTTAATCCAGACGTTTCCCCGACCAACATTCTACCACTCTTAATGGTTGCGTCAATCATTTCCCCACAGAGGATGAGGTCAACGAATTTTTTGGTGGCATTTCCTATGAGCTTCTCATAATAATGGGCACATAAGGTGTGGATGAAAGTGACTGCCATATCTTTTTCTTAAGGGGAGGCTGGACTAGGGCTGCTTCCTCTCTCCACCTTTAGGCATATTGCTTAAAGCTTTCAGTAGATTTCTTCTCGAAATTCATCAAAGAAAGTCGATCTAGTGCCCAATCTAACATGTACTGGTATTGATTCAAAAAGGCCTTAGCCAAGTCAGCCTATGATTGGATTTTCAAGTTGTCTAGCTCCATATACCACCAAGATGTGACCCCAATAAGCTTTGTTGGAAGTAATGGATGAGGAGCTTTACATCTTCCTCATACCTGACCATTTTTCATAGGTACATTCAGACATGGATGGAAGGGTCAGTGGTTTCATTGAACTTCTCAAACTTTGAGACCTTAAACTTTGAGGGAATGACAAGGTTGGATACCAAAGATGGCAATTGTGCTTCAAGAGCTTTGAACTTGTCACTCCTCTCGATCACTTAGAGGCATTTTTCCAGTAACTGGAATTTATTCACTTCTGCTACAGTCATGGTGGACTTTTGACCTTTTGTCTTCTCTGGTTCCTTATGGTCAAGGGTTATCGGATCTACTGATGAGACTCTCGCATTCACCCCTTGAGTGCCAAGAATAAATTGACCTGCCGCAACGGGATTAAGGTAAATAACTGGCGGAGCCTGAGCAGCAGGTGTAGGAACAGGCCGTGGTTCTTGCCTAGTTTCCTCTTGGGCAGGTTTTGGATTATTGATAGGGGGACTTTCAACATTAGGAGGATTATTCTGTGTCTTAATAGTGCTACTTGCACTTTTTGTCTCATAGAAGCTTTCATTAATTCTATAAATCTCGCCATCTCAGTTTGTATTTTATTTTGCTGACGGAGTATCTGGTCCTGGGATTCCTTGACTGTTAGCTCAAGTCACTTAATACGAGCTTCATGATCACTCTCCATGATTTGCTTACGGCATTATGAGTTGTAATGGTGTATGATGTAAGGTTTCGTGTTCCTGATTGATCTCAGAATCCCTTGCACTTTCATAGCCTAATTCTTGTATTAGACCTTTTTTTTACATGTGTTTATTGATGAGCATTTATGGTGCAATGATGAGTTAACATAATGAATGATTGATGCAAGTACAATGAAAAATGGTGAAATCAAATGTGCATATGCATTGGAGACAATTGATTCTTGGAACAGCTTCGTCAATAACATCATTCATAGAGTCATAAAAGGGGTTTTTTCTTTTTCGACATGATTACATTTGAAAGTATCTAACATGATTACATTATGTAATCACACAGTCAAGAAAACCCAAAAGTTATTACTTATGATCTCTAACAGGTGTGATGTCTTGCCTTATGGACTGAGCTACTTCAATCATGTCATCTACCTCTTGTTGAGCCATTTGAACTTGTTGAGTGAGGTGCTGATGTTGTTCTTGGTAGTTTAGACGTGCTTGTTCGATTGTTGCTTGCTAATCTAATTCACGTTGCTTGGAAGCCCTTGGTAGTTCACTGATATGACCTTGATGATCTTGAAAAGACTATTCTAACTCCTGTATTCTATGACTGACTGCTTCATTTTTAACCCCGGTGGCTTTCGCATCTCACATTTGGGCCTCGAGTCTTTGATTCCTTTGTTGGTAGGTGGAAGCAAGAGCACATGCCCTCATGAACTTTTCTTTGCTAGTTCAACTTCTTTTTTTCGCTGATTTAGTTTGTGATTGAGAATGGCAACTTTTGCTTCCTATTCAACTGATGTCTTGTCAATGCGTTGGGACTTGTTAGCTTTTCAAAATGTCACATAATCCTTAGTCAGGCTTTCAAGGTCATCTTTGAAGTGATTCATTTCTTTAATGACTCGATCCATTTCACCGCTTCTAAGGTAGATATCCATCTCTAGCTGGCCCTTTTCCTCCTTAAGTCAAAAGATTTCTGTGGCAAAAGATACCTTTGCTCATTTGAACTCCCTCTTAAGTAGCACGATCTCAGAAGGCGGTTCTTCTATTGGGATTTGTAGTGTCCCAGAGTTGGGTGGTGGCAATGGATCATTGATACGATGGAGTCTCCATTCTTCATATCCAGGCTTGGTGGGGCTTCGTCTCCAATATCTTTCGATACAATGGACCTTCTTCCAAGCTTGGAAAGCTAACTAGACTTTCACTTTGTAATATCCCAATGTCCCAAATCTTCAAGGAACAAGATGAATTGCTGGCACTAGAACTGACGCAACACCAAAAGAGGAGCATAACTGGTATTTTCCCATAATCCCAAGAGTGGCACACAAGTGTAGTCTCCACATCTGTACATAATCGACTGAGGGAACACCCATGGGGCTCTCTATATGATTTCTTCCTCCTTGACATTTTGTAATTCCTTAACCCAATACTTTTCTATCTTATCTTGATGACATTCTTGCCCTAATGCTGTGGAAAGAGGACTGATCTTGAAGAAAAAATTTTGCCTGACTTTTCTTTTCTTAACACAAAGATGACTTAGGAGCCATATCTAGAGCAATGAGGTGTACCCAATAAACCTTCCTGTTCCCATCCTTTTACAAAAGCTGAGGGCACGGATGGTTTCGGTAATAATGGTGGAAGTAGGGTTAATGTTGCAACATAGGCAAGAAAAGAAATCCGTGACTGTTGCCTCCATATAACCCAAAGTCTTTGGGAATATAACAAGCCCATAGATTGCCAAAGCGTAGACATCTTGAGATTTCTTCTGATCAGAAAGATTCATGATTACCTCTTTCAAGCTAGCCCAAGAGATGTATTTGCTACTCCCTTTTACTTTGACATGACTATCAACCCATGCTTCTGTGACTCCAAGAATTTTCCTTAACCTTTTCTTAAACGGAGGAGGCATTAGAGCCTTACAGTAAATCGGTCTGATTTGGCCCTTTCTATGTTGAGCAGGGATATGTACTCATCAATAGTAGTGACTAAATCTTGTTGGTTGAAGGTGAAACATTGGTAGGTTGGATTCCAAAACTGTGCCACTGCTCGTAACAATCCATCGTCCAATTGAACACGAAGTAAGAGAGCTCTATCCCCGTACTTTTTAGTGAAGGCTTTTTTCAAGTTGCTGTCCTAATTGTCCCAAATATACTTCAGTTCCTGACAATCATTTTAATGAAAGCAGATCTTGACTTTTTCATGCATTTCTGAGACATAGTCAGACTTTAAGATGCCCCCGTCCTGACGTTGGTGAGTTTCTGACCATGTTCTGACATTTTCAAATGACTCGATAGTGGAGATAAGCTATTGCTCCATAAATGATGCCCTTTGCTAAACACCAAACCAGAATTATTGTCCCAAAATGATGATTGTCATGATGGTTATGATGAAATAATGCATGCACCAAAATGCAAACAAAAAGAAAATAAGTTAGTGAAACATATAGGAGACAAATGTAATAAAAATTTAAGAACATCAGAAGAGAAGGAAAAAACAAACATCTCAGCCAAAGTGCTAAGACGAGAGCAGCCAAGGTGCCAAGATAAGAGACGAGCAGCATTTCAACATGCCAAGATGCAATCTGCCCTTCGTGAAGTGATGCTATATTTTATTTTGTTAAAAAAATGACCAGTAGCAATATTCGTTCATCACCACTAGTGCGGAGGTGCGTTAAGCCATGACTCAGACAGCATAACGATTTATAGTATAAGCCGTTGTGAATGATGGTTTTTGTTCACCGTCACTTATTTATACAAAGGTTGTTGTCATTCGGGTAGCACAACAACATGTCTCGATAAATGATAAAAATAAAGATGCGAGTGACAATTATATACTGATTGTCACCTACATAATTATGGTAATTAGGAGTAAAGTTATGAATGTTTCCCTGAGTGACCTCATTCTCTGGGTATTCTAGCAGTGTTTCGATATGGTTTAACATGGTTTAGCTCATAGGGCTCACTATATGAGGTTTAAGTTGACACCTAAATAGGTATCCAAATTGCTCCTCCATCTTGTAAGGACAGTCGAGGGACCCCGATCCTAAACCCATCGTGGGTTTGGCGGAACAGGTTCGATCCGTTGGATGTATTTTCCTATGCAAATGCGGAGGGTTACTCACGAGAGACATAGGTAATTTACATCTAGAAAGTTATTGCCATGCCTATGTAGAGGGTTACTCACAAAGGTGGATAGCTCACTTCCTCTTAATGATTGGGTTATAACCACGCCATGGAGTTTGGCAGGACACTAATGCACATGCAAGTGTGCAAGGTGTGACGGAGAAACAAGCAAACCTTTTTGTTCACTTTCGTATTACCATTTTTATTAAGCTAATGATTATTCAAAAAATAAGACAATCCTAAAAATCATGTCAAACAAAAGATTAGATGACAAAATGACAAAAGGGTCATGGTTAAATAATGATCGAAGATCGAAAGAACTGGGAACCTAGAAAGACATGGCTAGTTATTGGCCTAACTCTCTCTACTATCCTCAGTGGAGTCGCCAAGCTATCGCAACGTACCTCGAGGTGGATCTTCATGGATCAATAGGTGTGCACTACTTAAACTATTTTCCTGACTTGGAAATGTCTTTTTAACTAAGACTATTCTTTGGTGTTGTGATGAGAACGAGAAAGTATAGATTCTCGACTTATGACACAGTGAATGGGGACCATAGGATGAACACTCATCTTATTGGTCTTGTATGACCATCATGAAATGGCCAATGCTTGGAGTCACCATCGATCATTTCGGGCTAGGCATAATCGGATGCCTATTGAAACTTATGATTTGAGTTACGAAACTCAAAACATCAATCCTGTGGTCTACGTAAGCAAAGATTCACCGTTTGGGTTCAAGAGTTGGTCACTCATAATGAGGTACGAACCTCTTTTACGACTCCCAAAATCGGTAGATTATTAACTATGTCTTATCTCAGTTTCGATTCTTTTGATCTTAACTTGTCATTATTTCGATATAACCCTTTTTAATGCATGAATCTTATAGAAATACAAATCCAGGTTTTGATGAAAAAGATTTTATCTCATATACACCCTGGAGAGATAGGGAATGTAGAGATTTTCAATAAAAATGGCCTCTAGATTTTACTTTGAAAATGGAATATTCGACTTTGGGTACTAGAGAGATACCCATACAGAACATTACCTTTAATTTTATTTGGAAACATTTTGAAAATATGAATGCACATAATCATCACAAAGAAATCATGTTAATAAGGCAATAAATGAAATAACATAACATGGATCGTTCAATGCAATGATAAAGAAAATGGATGGACTATTGGAATTTATCTCGCTATTAGCATCGATTATCTAAGAATAAATGAATCTACAATTTTTGAGATGCATCTGGGTTACTTCATTAAACAAGGTTTATTTGACATATTCATAGAAGTCCAAAAAAGAGAAAAAAATTAATTGTAATTAAAAGACAGGGTTGGAGTATCCCTTCGAAAAGATGGGGTTGGAGTATCCCTTTGAAAAGTCAAGGTTGGAGTATCCCTGTGGATGACAAATCATTTTGATGAAGGAAAATTTTTATTTTGACAATTTTAAAAAATAGGGTTGGAGTGTCCCCTCGGAAAGGTAGGATTAGAGTATCCCTGTGGATGACAAAACTTCATGATTTAGAAAATGGGTAAGCATTCAACAATTTTTGGCAAAAAGATTTATTGTGAATGAGGATGGTAAAGATGTAAAATGTGTTTGTGCCTTGATACAAGCCAATCGGGGGTCGAAGCATGTTCTTAAGTCTGATCGGAGTGATATGGAGACATTCGAATGTCTCGAGGCAAAATTCAAGAAAACAACTCAAATTGACCATGACCGAAAATAAGGGACAGCATCGCGCTATCCTGCTTCCCGAATTTATCCTAAATTGATCCTAAGGATTTAGAAGGTGGACAAAACACTATTAAAAAGGTGACTTGATGAGGGTCATCCTAAAAATATTCCCACTATCCCAAAAAGTTAGTTTCCAAGGGAATAAATTTTTAAATTTGGATCAATTTTGCTGCTAGTAGAGCATACAAGGAACATGGTGTATCAAATTTAGAAAAATCACCCCAGACTAATTTGGCGTCGAAAAATTGCAAGTGATACCTTTCTGAAAAAGGAATTTCATGAACATTTTAGGACAAATGTTTGAAAATTTTGGAAAAATCATTTAGTGTGCCTGAACAGCCCAACCAAAACAAATGTTCAGACTCCAGAGGTTCCTAATAGTTTAGATTTGAGAAATCATAACTTTCCCATCTAGACTGGTCCAGGGATGAACAAGACATTGTTTTAAAGATGATTCGACATGCTTTGATAGAAAAATATCAAAAAATTCACTAAAAATCGTTTTGGATTTTAAAATGGTTTCTAAATTTGCAATAGATATCTACCAGTATGGGACAAAATAAAGCAGGGGATATCTCTTTTTTTATGTCTACGGGTCTAAACTCGAGTCATCGACATTCAAACATTTATGACTAAAGGGAAAGAGTGGCATGAGCATCATGAACTCAACTGCACAGCCCTGGAGTAGTTTGGGATGATGAAATAGCCCGTCGATCATACCACTTAAGGTTTTGACTAAAAAAAAAGGCATAAACATTTAGAGAATTATTGTAAGACCATTTTCATTTCAAAATCAGAAGATTTGAGCTTGTTTAACCAAGATTTCAGATCTGGAAAACCTTATTTTCCCCAAGATATTTTTTCAGCTTTAAGGAAAATGCTAAGTCCATGATAATCCTCATTGGTTGAGGTTAACATGCTTGGCTTGGGGTTTTCAAAAATCAGTTTTTGACAGCCATCAAACATACATTTTGACAAGGAGAAGACAACAAACATACAAGGGGATGGCACATAACATGAATGGGGATGCTAATTTTACTAATGGACTAGACAAAGAAAGTGTTATGCACCTTGACAAAAAAAATGTTATAGATGCTGAAAATAATAATGATTCATGCAAGTTAAGGTGTAAATGTGCTTGAAATGTGCTAGGCTAATGATTTATACACGGATTAAGGATAACAAGATGCATGGACATGGCATAGTGAGCAAAAGATATCAAACTAATGAGGATGTAATGAGGCATTTTTGCACATCCAAAGAGCATTAAAGCATCCAAATCCTAAACTACCACAACCAAAAGCCACAATAATGCATGATAATCCTAAGAGGGTGATGGAAACATGGTGAGCTTACTAAAATGATGAAGATGACAAAAAATAGAAATATAAGTGATAAAGTCAAAAGTTATACCAAAAAGCTTCAACTTTGGCCAAATAGTTGGAGCAGCAGAGATGGCTTGAATTTCCCTCTCTTCCTTATTATTAACAAGAAAGAAAAAGAGAGAAGTAATGAGGTTTTGGTTTTGGTATAGATGAGGGTGATTTTTGGAGTGTGTAGTAGTTGAAAGTAAGTGTTTTGGGACTATTTTTGGATGGTGGGTGAAGAGCTACAGGTTTTGGTCTTCTCAGTGTATGACTATGTTTTTGGAAGTGTAAATCAGCTAAAATCTAACCTTTTTTTGCTGAGGTAGAAGTGGTCCATTTATACCAGCCTTTTAAAGCCAAATTGGAGGTGTTTTTGGCCATTTCTCAAAGGGGACAAGGTGATGTCAGCATGGTGGCTATAAGGTGGCTGTAGAGAGCAACTTGCTACCAATGTGAAGTGCATAGGTTGACTGGATTAAATGCTAAAATGCTTTTCTAGTAAATAGGGTGGCTGATGGTGATATTGGTTAACAAACTAAGGAGTAGAGTGATCATGTGATGTTAACCTTTTCTTGATCCAATTTAGACTTCAAAAAGATGTTATGATTAATTCAAAAGTCTAAATTCGTAATCTGATATATGTTTTAATCTTTCCTGATGCAAAGAAATGAGTTAAAATCGAGTTTTGGATCAATGGCGGACGAGTCAAAAATGCCCGGACCGTGAAAATGGCCTGCATGTATTGATACATTGCACAATGTATCGATACACTTAGTCTAGAAGCCTTGATAGGATCAATAGAATGAACATTTTATCGATACAATGATTAATGTATCGATACTATAAACCATTATATCGATACATGTTGATATGTATCGATACATTCCTTTACAGAATACATGTTTTGGTCCTGGTATGGTCTAGTATCGATACATAAGGTCCTGTATCGATACATAAAAACCATGTATCGATACATTCAAGTAAAATTATGAATTTTCTCATATATTTTATCCCTGGATACCTTGGACTATGTCATTTGATGCCACATCTTCACATTTACCTTTTATATTATCCCTAGGCCTTATTGATATCCTCAAAATACTTTTTCGTCGGGCGACGATCATCGCCTCCTCTTACGTCCATGCTCTAGATTGCTAAAAATTAGCTCGAATTAAATAAGGTGTCTACAAACATAGAGAAAGGCAATAGAGACGTCATTACATGCATAGGTAAAGGTGGAACATGGATTTTGTTTGTATAGGTTAGGCACTTGTGGCATTTGTGAGCATTGTCGATGCAGGTTTTTTTTAAGTGTCAACTAGTAATGTCTAGACCACATGATTTGTTTTACCATTCTATGTCCATTAGCATGCATATCATAAATTCCTTTATGGACTTCTTTAAGAATTCACTTAGTCTTAAGAGTGTCCATACATTAGAGTAGTGTTTGATTCTAGCCTTTCTTGTACAGGACTTCTCTATCTAAAATGAAACTTGCAGACAATCTTCAGATAGTTCGCTTGTCAATTTCTATAGTATGCTCCAGGTATTGTTGGTCTCAAATGTAATGAAAAATGCCATGATACCAAGATAAATCATCCATTTCTTCTTCTATGTTATGGCAATAAGTGGGAGCTTCATGAATACTTATCTGGATGAGTGTGCAAAGGTTGGTAATATGTTTTATCCCTTTTAAGGATTTAGCACTTAAATCATCCACATAAACCTTTATTTCTTTATGCATGAGGTGATGGAATAATGTTACCATTGGCCTTTAGTAAGTTGCCCTAGTATTCTTATGTCTAAAAGGCATAACCTTGCACTAGAAGGTACCTATATGGTCACGAATGTCATTTTCTCCATGTCTTTAAGTGCCATTTTAGTCTAATTATAGGCCAAAAATCCATTCATGAAAGAAAATAGGGAATTTTTGGCAGTATTATCTACTAAGGTATCGATGTAAAGCAGAGGGAAATTGTTTTTAGGGCTAGCTCGATTTAGGTCCCTACAATTTTTGCATATCAGCACCTTGCCATCTTTTTTTAGAACCAAGACAATATTCGCTACCTATTCAAAGGACTTAGCTACTTTAAGAAATCTTGTGTGAGATTGTTTCTTTACTTCTTCTTTCTTTAGAAGCATCTCCAATTTCATTCTCCTAAGCTTTTATTGTATGGGTTTGCACTCAAGGTTTAAAAGAAGTTTGTGAACCACTATGTTGGTATTTAGCCTAGCATGTCTTTTTAGGACCAGGTGAATACATCTTGGTATTCCTAGAGAAGGTTGATCAATTTGGTTTGGGTTGATGAGTTTATAAAGGTTCCTATCTTAATTTTTTTTTGATTTCCTCTTTCCTAAGGTTCACGGTTTTAATAGGCTCTTCGTAGGGCAAGATTTGTTTCTCTTCTTATTCAATTGATCTCAACAAATCGAGTAACATGATGTTTTTCTCAAAATCCCTTTTAGATTCAGCCTTACTAGTATAGATTGGTTACTTGAAATTGATTTTGGAGTCTTAATATGAACACTCATGTTATTTTCATTCGAGTGCTTCAAAATATAAATAACAAAATATAGTGGAAAAACATAAAAAGAAGAAAGAAAGTCTAAAGATTCAAGAAAAATAAAGATGGACACAGAAGATGGAATAGAAAATGCTTAGTTATTTTTATTAATAATGTTTGATAAAAGTATGCCATACAAAGGATTCCATAATGCTCTTAGGAGTCTCAACATGAACACTCATGTCATTTTGATCTGAGTGCTTCAAAACATAAAGAAAAATAATATAGGTGGAAAAACATAAAAAGAAGAAAGAAAGTCTAAGGATTCAAGAAAAATAAAGATGGACACAAAAGATGGAATAAAAAACGCTATCATTTTTATTAATAATTTTTTATAAAAGTATGCCATACAAGTGGTCCTATAATGCTCTTATGCAAAAGCATATAGGTTTAGTTCAAAGCATTACTTCAAATTAAATCTAAACAATACAAGAATCTTTGTTTCAATTCAAATGCTTGAAATGAATCTAGGAATGCTCAGACCAGTCTCATGGTTCGTTGCTAAAGTTTATGGCTTATCAATTACATTGATAAAAAGTCTTCGAACACCTTGCTTAAAATAACCATTATGTTGCTAGAGCCAGTAGTTCTTGCTTCGAATTGATGTCTCCTCTTAAATGAAAACTTTCTTGCAGTGGCAACAGCACAATTGGTTTATATCCCAGATTTTGAACTTTCAGACAAGCCATTCTTTTTTCCTGTGCTTTTTGAGCTTGTTTCTTCTATTGGTGGGCATCAGGCTTGAATCCTAGACCTTTTTTTTTTAATTTTATGGGTGACTTTCAAAGCCTTAGAGACCCCTTGTAGATGTTTTCCTAGTCCCTTTCTAGCCTAGGTACCCTTATGACAATCAACCAAGACTCATATAGGGCTTTTTGATAGATAAGGCACAACCATTGGTAGAACTTCTTTGATGTATATGGCATTAACAAACTCAAATGTTTGGAAGGAGAATTCCAATATCAAGCTCAATATAAGTGGCATCCATGGACATAGTGTTAATAATATCTTCCTTTCTTCAATACTAATAACTTTGTTTCCTATGAAACATTTTAACTTTTGGTGCAATGAAGATGGTATTACCTCCATAGAATAGATCCAAGGTCTCCTCATATAGCAATTGTATGATAGAGTAATGTCTATCACATGGAAATCCACTTCATATATGCATGGCATTGTTTTAGTAGGATAGTAATATTGCCAACAACCTCTGTACATGCTCCATCAAATGCTCCTATCATTGTGCGGTTATGCTTAATATGAGAAATGTCAATAAAAAGTTTGTTCATGCATGTTAAAGGCATTACGTTCAAGGCTGATCCATTATCAATGAGAACTTTTGATAGCATACTTCCCTTACAATAGGTTATGATGTGGATAGTTTTATTGTTTACCCTACCACCATGAGGTATTTCATCATCACTGAAAGATATGTAATTATCCATCGTAATATTGCTTATGAAGCAATTCAATTGTCATATTAAAATGTTAGGTGCGGTATAGGCTTCATTCAAGACTTTAAGTAGAGCTTTTATATGAGCTTCAAAACGTAAGAGCTTCATTCAATTGTCAACGATGACCATTTGTTGGCTAGATTCCTTGGTCATCACTACTCTACTATCATATTTCCATGACACTGCTTTGTCCTTCTTATAAAGAAAAAGAGATGAGAGCTGAAAAATCATTCTCAGTTTAGGCTACATAGGTGTGATTTTGGTATTTAACTAATTGGCAAACAGGATCAATGGTTTTTTAACTCCCTAGAAAGATCTATATCTTCCTCTTGTTCTTTATAAAACTCTATTATCATGTTTCCATGACACTATTTTGTCCTTCTTATAAAGGAAAAAAGATGAGAGCTAAAAAATCATTCTCAGTTCACGCTGCATAGGTGTGATTTTGGTATCTAGCTAATTGGAAAACAAGATCAGTGGTCTTCTAACTCCTTATAAAGATCCATGTCTTCCTCTTGTTCTTCGTAGAACTTAATTTTTAAATGGTCTTTATCCCGTAGATCAATCTTAAGAATTATGAATAGTGTCGTAAAGTGTACCTTTGTCTATAGTGGCAAAAGTAGGATCCAATAAGCTTTTCATCTTAATATCAACCTATTAACCTAACCTTTATGAATACCTCTCGTGCACTTCTTATTTGCATTTTACCCTCTTCAACATGTTTCTTAACCTAATAATTTTTACCATCAATTACAATAATTACTCTTAGCTCTACATGGTTTGAGAATGGATTAGCTCCAACATTAGGTTCTGCCTTTTATTCAATTTTGATCATGCCCTTTTATAATAGGCCCTAAACTTCTTTCTTGAAAGAAGTTCAATTTTCAATGTTGTGACCTTATGCTCCAGCACGATATTTGTAGTAGGCATTCTTATCATACAATTTAAGAAAATAAGGCAACCTTGGAGTTATAAATACATGAACTACCAATTTCCCTGCCACTAAGAAGCATGACCTCTTTATAGGAATAAGGAAGTGAATTAAAATGGTCTCTTTTGGGGGGGCTTCTTAATTGTTTGTTGCTTTGGTGTTACTTTAGTTATGGGATGAAGTATTCTGAGTAGAATCTTGACCTGGTTTGATGAAAGATTCATGGTGGGATTGAATCTAGTGTAGTATATCAACTGTGGTATTGGGGCATATAGGTTAGGATAACCATTGTGCATTCATATTTAAAATTGTTTTCAAAAATTACAAAGTAATGTTTCGCATCGATATCTCTCTAGTTCTTGTCGCAAAATATCTAAATTTTCAAAATTTAATTCAAAATTTATTTTCATCAAAAATCCTTATAGTTAGGGTGTGTAGTTGATATAAATTTTCTTTCAAAAACCTAGATATAAAATTTTCAGAAAAATTTATGCAT
This sequence comes from Adansonia rubrostipa, assembly GCA_038381775.1. Taxonomy (NCBI): domain Eukaryota; kingdom Viridiplantae; phylum Streptophyta; class Magnoliopsida; order Malvales; family Malvaceae; genus Adansonia; species Adansonia rubrostipa. The sequence continues at coordinate 3,186,164 of JBBYHM010000003.1, read as the reverse complement.
TAAAGAGGATTATATCAAAATAATGATAAAGTGGAATGATTAAATTGAAACCAAAGTAAGATATAGTTAACGAGTACCAATTTTAGGTGTCATGGAGGTGTTAATCCTTCCTCACACATAAACAACTCCTGAACCAAATAGATGAATCTCTAAACCTTGTAGACCTCGAAATCGAAGTTTTAAGTTTTGTAACTTAGCATAATGATCAATGGCAACTCCAAATTCAAGGCCACTACATGGTAAACTTCCGAGACTAGTCGAATGAACAATTTGCCCAATGGTTTTTCTACCATTCATATTACTATGCCTAGTTCAAATCTCAAACAAGAGATAACCCAAAGGCTTTAACCAACATAATGCCATCCATTTTTCAAGTCATGTGCATTCCCTTCGAATCACCAAAAGGAGTACATAATGACAACTTAGGGACTCTATTATGGACCACTTACTGAGTTAGGCCTACGACTAGCTTTTTCTTGATTGGTCCTTGGTTTTTTTTGGTTCCATCATTGTTTACTTACAATCCTTTTTTACCTTTATTTACTAACCCTTTATCTTTTATGGTTTTTATCCTATAATTGACAGGGACTACTTTGTTCCCAAATAGATATCGATTTGAATAAGTATGATAATATAATGGTAAAACAAAAGGTTTAATTGTTTCCTTGACACACACCATGCACATGCATTTGCATTAAATTCCCACCAAACTCCATGGTGAGGTTAATGTCCTGATTATTTGGAGGAAGTTAGCTATTTACCTTCATGAGTACCACTTCGTATAGGCATAGCAAGATCTTCCACAGTGTAAATTATATATGTCTCTTATAAGTAGCCCTCCATATTTGCATAGGGAAATACATTCGTAGGATCAAACTTGTTTTACCAAACCTACTATGCATCCAGGATAGGGGTGCCTTGCTTGTCCTTGTTAGACAAAAGAGCAATATAGCTACCAATTTAGGCATCAAGTCAACCCCATATAGTGAACCCTATGAGCCAAACCATGTTAAACCATGTCAAAGTGCTGCTAGAATACTAAAAAAATATGGTCACTCGGGCAAACACTTCTTACCTTTAGTCGCAAACATCAATCTTACCTTTAGTCACTCGCGCAAATGTCATTTTATTTCATGATCATTTTTTTCAAGGCATGATATTATGTTCAACGACATTCTTTAATAAATGGGTGATGACAAGAGAATGCCATTGCCTACAATGTGACATGTCATCCCAAAAGAGTCATATTTGACCTGAACAAGCCATCATGTTGGTCAAATAGTGGCTTAACATGTACCTGTCATAGATGGTGATGAATGAACGCTATCGATTAATCGATCAGTTTGTCCTTGTGAGATATCATGTCTGTAGATAACTAATTTTGTCCGGGTCCCTTTTCCAATAGTCCTATATCTGAGATTAAGAACTTAATAGCCATCCTGGTTGTAGGTGGCCTCCTTTAGATGAACTAGACATTTTCAAGACCTTCTCGCTCATACTTAAATAACTGCATTTGCACATGATGAAAAAAGTGATATTTTATGCTCTAATTTTGGATATATAAATCGAATATTTAGGAGAAAATTTGTTTTTGAATATTTCTTGTCAAATTTTGGAAATCTATTTCTACAGATGTTATCACAACCAAATTTCCTATTTTTAGAAAATTTTAAGAATTTTTTGCAACATTTTGGATGTTGACCGTTGTATATTTTTACAGACACATGTGTTGTATTTATGCTAATACTCACTCCAAAAAATTAAAAATATTTAAACAAAAAATTGTATTGGCATGTTTCACCACAAAGTGTCAAGTTGTTAAATTTATTTATTAAATTTAAAATTTTCACAATATCGCGAGTATCATACTCGTGAAATTTTTCCTGGAAAAAATTGTTTTCGATTTCAAGTTTTCATTTTTTATCATTTTCATAAATTAATTTTTAATTAATGTGTTGAATAAAATTTGTTTTTATAAAATTTGAACATATTTTTGAAATTTTCTCATTTTCAAAATGTGGAGTTTTTTACTCTGTAAATTTTTTTTAGTAGGATTTTTTTGAGATTATAATTTTTAAAATTCTTCAAATATTATTGTTAAATTCATACTAATTAGTTTTTGAAAATTCAATTTATTTTACTAGTTTTGCATTTTTTTATATATAATAATTTTCTCTAGTAAGGGTTTTTCTAGTGAAATTTTATGGATTTACAATTTTTAATGGTTTTTTCTTAAACATTAAAATTAATTTTATTATTAGATTAAATTAATTTGATCATATAAATTTCATTTAAAATACATGAATTTTTAATTTTTACAATTTAATCCTTCTAATTAATTTTTATGGTATAGTTTTATATGTTATATACAAATGTCATCTAAAATTTTCTAGAGCTTGATGATGTCATGGATGATATAACTCATAAGTGACAAACTTTGTACATTTAAATCAAATCAAAATCAAAGTAATAATTACAAAAAAAAATAAATAAATGAAAAAAAAGTTAAAATTGCTAGAACATTCTGGCCAGGGGCTTTTACTTTAGCACTTGGCCAAATCCTTCCCCTATAAATAGGGGAAGGCTATTTCAAGATGAAGCTTTAGGCTTCCAACATAAAAGACAATAATAAAGCACTAAATATTTCGACTTTCAAGTTTTCTAAAGGTATAAAGACTGATAAAACTTGTAATTTTTATTCATTTCATACATCTTTCATTCTTTTTGTGAGTCAAAATCATGTTAAAGTTGATGGATCTTAATCTATGTTGAAAGGCAAAACATGGTGACTATGAACAATTTCTTATATTTTATTATTCTATTTAATTTTCAAGTATAGCTTGATTTTTAATGAAATATTGTTATCGTTGATGTGCTGTTGATTTTATTAAATAGATGTGTTTATATCCACATTACTTTTCTTAATATTTTCATGTTAATTTGTTGATAAATATATGTATATACTTATTTTTTTATGATTTTAATTTTGTATTCAAATTTGATGGTATTTATTTATAGTTATTCTCATGATGCTGTGTGGGAAAATCTTAATATATGGTTGCTTTTCACCTTGGCTGAATCATATGGGTGGTTTGTTGGTGGTGATTTCATCTTTTTAGGTTATTTTGTAATATTAAAAGGTCCAAGGACTAAATGGTAAAAAGTTAAAAAATTTTTTAGGGCCATTCTTCCTTGGCTGAAAGTCCCTAGTACCATGGGAGGAGTGTTTCATGCATTTTTAAACATGTTTTAGGCATTTTAACATTTTAAGAACCTATTTGCAATTTTACAAAGTTTAAAGACTAGTTTGCAAAAAATAAAAAAAATTTTCCAAGGCCAAGGATATTTGGCTGAATCATCATAAGGATGTTTGCCATGTTTTACATGTTGATTTTCATATGTTTGATGATGCTTTGTGGTGTTTTTCCATCTAGGGACCAAATTGCAAAATTAGAAAAATTTCGACACCATATAGCAAATGTTTGCATTTTAAGGGCACGATGATCTTTTCCCACATAAAGTTACCCATTTAGGTTATTTTAGTCATTTTGAAATAATTCTAACATTCCTCTAGTCCTTCAAAGTGTGTAGGTAATACTAAAACTTTTCGTATTCTTTTGATTTTCTGTTAAAGTGCAAAATGTAATTTGGAGAAGTTTAGGGGCTTAATTCCAAATTTCCCATTTTAAGTCATCATAGATTTTTTAATTTCCCCATGTAGGGGGAAATCATTACTTCTTATCATTTTAAGGTCTTTAAGATTATCGGGATACTTTCACATCGAAGGTATACCTTAAGAGAATTTTGGTAATTTTCCTCAAAATCGAATCCTAGGTAGTCACTAGGATGCTTTTATGCCAAAAGTGTAAATTTAGGATAGGTTCAGTTCTTGAAGATCATTTTTGTAATCTTTAGGGTACCAGGACACTTTCATGTTGAAGGTATACCCTAGGGGTATTTTTCTAATATTCCTAAAGCCAAGTCTTAGGTAGTCATAGGATGCTTTTATGCCAAAGGTGTATATTTAGGATAGTTCACCCTATTATAATCATTTTTTAGTCCTTTAGGGTTACTGAGATACTTTTATGTTGAAGGGACACCTCAAAGGCATGTTCGTAAATTTGCATTAGAACCAAGTCCTATGTGATATCTAGGATGCTTTCATGTTAAAAGTACACATTAAGGATAGCTTCATCATGTTAGACTATTTCTAGGTCTTAGGATACACTATTAATGTTTTAATAAAATCAAATATTTTTAAAAAATTTAAGACAATGTCTCTGAGTTAAAATAGCACGAAGAATTTCTCCTAGTGTACAAGAAAGGTTTTACTAATTATTTTAATATGGGGATATCCTTTTTAAATAGGAAGTCAAGATTTTTTTAATTTTCATAAAAATAAAACCTTTTGTCAACAGTTTTCCTGTAGGGTACAAAAGATATTTTCATTTCTTAAAACCATTCGTATTCTACCAGTTCTTCAGCAAGGTATGAAAGAGAGTGAGAAAACCTTCATGTTCTTTTAGTCCTCCGAAAAGGTGTGAAAGATATTTTGATTTTCAAAAATATTAAAAACTCATTGTATGTGGGAATTGTAACTAAATACCAAATATTGAAACTGAATAAAAATCAGGATTTAAATTAACATATGGTTAATAAGGTACCAATTGTCAGTCATCATAAGAGGGTCGATCCTTACTCGTGATTGTAACTGACTTCAAGACCCTTTTATATGATCTCCAATATAATCATGGACCTTGAATTTTGTTTGCATGGTTTCATAACCATAGAAATATAAGCTTTTGATGCAGGGTAGGGATGATAGGAATGGCTAGTACACAAAAAAATAATAGTCGAGAAAGAAAAAAACTGCAGAAAGATTTAGGCTCTAAAAAGAAACCTTTTAGATAGAATAATAAAATAATAATCGAATACATTGTAGTAACTACCTAGGTGCATTTAAATACACTAGAACTCCTACTCCTACAAGACTTCTTATCCATAGAAGAAAACTAGTTAAACTTAGTTTTTAAAACTTATTCTAAAGTAAAATAAAACTCTTATCCCAAATAATAATCCAATTAAACTATAATTCTTAAAATAAAAAATCCTAAACATAAATCTAAATAAACTAGAACTATTATCTATCCTAAAGCAATAATTTTTAAGAAACATAATTCTTTTGACAAGACTTAGTTTATAAAGCAGTAATCTCGATGTTCCTACATCATTCTCTCTCTATTGAAAAAGGTGGCAGTATCTGTTGAAAAAAACTTTACATGTTTCAAACTCCTTAGACTTCCACTTATGGTAAGTACTCTTAGGAAACATTTTCTTCCTTAGGTAAACTAGCACCAAATCTTTTTTTTCCAATTCCTTGAAATGTACATTTTGATTAACAGTAGTTGCATAAGCCTTCTTGCTTTTCTTTAAAGCTACTTGTACTTCCTTATGGACTTTTTGAATGTGATCAACAAAAGCTTTTCCATCATCACTCACCATAGCTTCTTGAATGGTTTTCATTAGTGGTAAACCTTATGGCAAGTTGTCACTAACTGACAAAGCAAACTCTTCCAACAACTCTTAAATTACAATAGGTTATTCTTTAAAGTTCTTATCACTAACCAGATTTATTTATAACCTTGCTAGCTTTATTCTTTAAATACTCTTGATCATCTTGGCTAGAAGTAATCATCAACCTCCTAAGCATCAAGGATTCTCCTTCTATAAGGTATATATCTGCATACTCCTCATCATCATTATATTCATCATAATTATATTCATCATAATAAGATCTAGCAATTCTAGTTCTTTTTCTTCAAAATAAGTTTCTACAGTAGCTCCCTAATCCAAGTAGTCTTCTTTTGGTAACTCCACGTGGAAATTATTCACTTCTCCTCTACTATTCAACTCTTGAGCATGTAACAACCACTCTACCAATCCACCTCATATTGCAAAGTTTGTAGGCCCAGCATTATGGAAAGGGTTTCAGGATCTCCTTCATCTAAGACATTTTCAAGACCATCTTTTGATAGGTCAAAAGGATTATGGTCACTTTTCGGTATCTCCATTTAGGCTCCCACATGTATTTGTCACTGTAAAGCTTGCACAGTGTATTACAAATCCTTCACCATGCACCTTAACTTGATCAACTCTATTTGTTGTTCCTGGTTCCCTCTTCCATGACCCTTACATGTCCTGCTATGGCTCTGATACCAAATTGATGTAGGGTCGGGATGATAAGAATGGCTAGAACACAAAAGAATTGAAAATAGTTGAGAAAATAAACACTATAGAGAGATTAGGTTCTAAAAAGAAACCGTTTAGATAGAATAATAAAATAATAATCAAATATATTGCAGCAACGACCTAGGTGCATATAAATAGACTAGAACTCCCATTCCTACAAAATTTCTTATTCTTAGAAAAAAATTTGTTAAGCTTAATTTCTAAAACCTATGCTAAAGTAAAATGAAACTCTTATCCTAAACAATAATCTAATTAAACTAGAATTCCTAAAAAAAAAATCCTAAACATAAATCTAAATAAATTAGAACTATTACCTATCCTAAAACAGTAATTTTTAAGAAACATAATCCTTTTGAAAAGACTTAGTTTCTAAAGTAGTAATCTCGATGCTCTTCCATAAACTCTGATAGGTGACCAATCTTATCTAGCTAAAAGAGATTGGCAGCGAATCCAAAATAGATAGTCATTTCATGACAACTATTTATAGTTAAATTGAGTGAGTAGTTTATCTCAATAATTCAATCCCCAAACAAAAACAATATAAAAATAATAATGAAATAGCTTTTAAAATAAGAGAAAAATGATGATATATAGATATAAATAGCAATAAGGGGTATATCCACCACTTTTAAGTCAAGATGGTTAGAATTCATATGCACGCCATGTTACAACAATGTCCCCTCGTTAAGGGTAGCTTTCTAAGCTAGACATGTCATTATGCTATCCGTTTACTATTAAAATATTCATAATTGTCATGTCCGCCCCTAGGCATCGTATCACCTATAGTCGGGGCAATTTTTGTGATGCATTTTTGTTGCTATTATTTTATTCCTTTATTTTTATGCTTATTATTTTGTATGGTCACTAACTCATTTCTCTTTTGTTTTTTTTACTTAACGCATGCATCATGTCATCATGGGATAATTGGTTAATGATTTAGTGCTCAGCAAAAGGTGTCTCTCATGGAGCAATAATCTACTTCTGATTTAAAGTCTTTTAAAGAATTTCAAGCATAGTTAGAGCACTGATAGTGTGAAGATGGGGACATTCTCAAACCCAGGCATGTCTCGATGATAATGAAAAGCTAAAGCTAAGGTACCATCAGAATGATTGGCAAGGCTTGAAGCATATATGGACCAGTTTGAATAATAATGAGAGGGAATTATTCACGAAAAGGTATGAAGACAAAGCCTTTTTACTCCGAGTCTACTTAGATGTTGGCTTGTTGCAAATAGCATTTCAGTTTTGGAACCCAGCATATCGATGCTTCACTTTCAGTTGTGAATATTTGATCCCCATGGTTGATTAATATACCACGTTACTCAACATTAAGTAGGCCAAAACTAACAGAATATACTATAAGGCTTTGTAACCTCTAACTTTCAAGAAAAGATTAACTCAAATTTTTGGGGCAACAAAGTCTTAGATTAAGATTCATATCAAGATGAAAGGGATCAGTAAGTGTATCTCATGGACCAGTCTAAAGGAAGTAATGGTGAATACCATTGACATAAAAAAATTCAAGATATCTATGCTCTTGCAATATATGGTTTGGTAATTTTTCAAAAACATTACGCTATGTTGAAGTGATGGTATTAGATCTCTTTTCCCAATTATGCTACGACATTAATTTTGAATCCACCAACATTAATGAAATGATTCGAGCTTTCAGCTTTTGTAAAAAAATAGGGATAGGTCATTTTATTAGATGTGCACTATATCTTCATATTTAGCTTGTCAGACACTTTTGCCTTAAAGAAAAAAATGTCATACAATTTCCTACTTAACTTTAACCCTATCTCCAATGTCCTTGAAAAAGAATGGTCCCAAGACAAGTCAAGAAGCAATGGGTCCTGAAATTCTGAAATCTCAAAGGGGAAGAGATGACATAGAAGGCCCCTTGGTTTTCACCATAGACAATCACATATCGATGTGAATTGTGTGCTACTTATGGATTATGGGGAAGCATTAGTTACACACCCATCCTTGTCCTATGACGATTTCAGTGCTGATAATTCATTCCTTTATTTAAGACTTGGAGCAGTAGGATGTTGATTATAAAAGCCTAATGACAAGTTACAAGTTCAGTTAGCCTTTTATGCTTGAAGATAAACTTGTTGTATGGAGAGGTATTGGAAAGGAAGTAGTATGACTATGGGATATAATGAGTAGAGAATTTATCACATCAATGATGCCTTACCCTTGCTTAATGTTGGAACATCACAAGTATCAATTAATGAATTTCCCTTTGAGATTGAATTGCTCAAGCAAGAGTTCAAAAAAGAAAAGGTGACCTTTGTGAAGGAAATCACTCATTTAACAAAAGAAAAGAGTTAACTAGAAGTGGACCTCTATCTTTGGGATGGTGAAATGAACTGAGCTATCAAAGAGAAAAACCACTTCAAGAAAGATCTTGTGAGTTTGACAAAAGACTATGTGGCTCTTAGTAAAGTAAGCAAGTCTCAGTGCCTTGATAAGTCATTAGCTAAGTGGGAGGTAAAAATTGCTATACTCAAAATAGTGCTACATCGATAGAAATAAGAGGCCAAGCTCAATAAGGAGAAGCTTATTAACACTCGTGCCCTGGTATCAACTTACCAAAGAAAGAATAGACATCTAGAAGCTTAAGTTAAAGATATGATAGCAAACTAGGTTAAGAATAAGACTCTAACGCTCTAAAGTAAAGATTTAAAGTATTCTTTGCTAGCTCACTAAGGCCAGGTTGATGAATTAGTGAAAGCCTTCAAACAACGAAAGCAAGAATGACTACAAGTGGTTGATTAAGCATGCTGGAATTATCAGGACTATTACTGCCATCTCACCAAGCAAATTCAAGCTACCTAGTTAGTGGCTAAAGACATAATGGACACAGCTCGATCATTGATATGTGATATCTTACCCATTGAAGTCCATGTAATAAGAATTGTTGTAATTCTTGGAACATGTGATCAAGTAATGCAATTGTGTCAGGCATTTCTAAATGAAATCATTTGTAATCGAGATATTTTATTGATTTAATGAAAGACGCTATTGAAAAAGCTATCTCTTAATCTAATAATCCTTCTTATATTTGCATGACTAACCCAATTCTTTTTTTGCTTTATTCATTTATGTTAATAGTCATCTACCATCATAATTGCATACTCTCTGTTATCTCATCAAACATCTTCATGACACATCATAAAAGTCTAATCCGGTAATAATCTAAAATAAAGCTACTCTAAAACATGAAACATACCATTCATCATTGGTATGACAATCACAATCATCAAAAAGCCATGGAAAATTATCAGCAAGCTTGCATTGAATGACTCGAGCTCATGTATAAGTATTTTCAAGAGAATTCCTTCATAAGAATGAGGAACTCCAAGCTCAGATTGTAGAATTAACTAAGCTATTGTCCAAGGCTTTGAAGAAAAAAGGCCAAACAAGTATATTCGATGTGGGAAAATAACAGCCCAGTCCTGAGAGCAACTTAAATGATGTTACTAAAGCAACGATGCTTTGGAAAGGGTATCACATGAGCAGCATCCTCCAAAACGACAATCCCATCTAATCAGCCATTCATTTATATTAACCCAACAATTGTACCCCATCTAATTTAAGGATTTTTGGGTGCAAGCTCTTCACTAATAAGACCTGTAGTCCAAAATCTCAATGAGCAAGTGGAATAAGAAAAAGCAAATAGGTTGTTAGAAAATAATGAAAACTTAAACAAGCATCAGTCATTGGAAAAGTGCCTTCGGGCTATTGAAGGAAGTGACAAATTTAGGATTATAAATGCCAAATCTTTGGGATTGGTTTCCTCTTTCATTATCTTGTCTAAATTCAAAATGCTGGATTTTGAAAAATAAAATAAGGCTATAGACCCCGTAGCCTACCTTTGCAAGTATTGCTATAAGATAGCTAGATATGAAGAGAATGAAAAGCTACTAATGCACTACTTCCAAGATAGCCTAACTAGGGTAGCTATCTATTGGTATATAAGTTTAATCTCGTAAGGATTCAGGCATGAGTGGATTTGGCCTGTGCTTTCTTTGATCAATATAAGCATGTATCCGACTGGGCCCCAGATCATCTCTCCCTTATGAATATAGAAAAGAAAGCCACTAAAAGCTTCAAGCAGTATGCTTAAAGGTAGTAAAGAGAAGAAGCCACTCAAGTTTACCTTTCTTTGACTGAGAAAGAGTTGATAGTTATGTTGATAAACACCTTACGAGCTTTCTACTATGATAAGTTGGTAGGAATTGCCATGAAGAATTTTGCAAAAAAGGTTATATTAAGCAAGATGATCAATAATGTTATTAAAAGTGGCAAGATATCAATTGGATAATAAGCTGGGTCACCCAAAAAGTCCATAACAAAGGGTAAAGAGAATGAGGTGAATGCCATTAGTGAAAGTCCTGCTAAGCACACTTAGAATCCACATATGGCATAAGGTATGTACTTCCCAATCATGTATATTCGGGTTGTAACCCATACTCACTAGTGCCACAACCAGTCCACTCTATCAAATTCACTCTAAAAATGAGTTTTGCATCAAATTTTGTTCAAAATACTTCTCAAAATGCACAACCTCACAACGCAAATAATACGAAAGTTTCAAATAATCTGCAAGCACCCTAGAAAAGGGAACACTTTGAGTCACTTCCTTACTCCTACAAAAAGTTTTACTCTTTTCTGTTAGCAGGTTAGCTAGTGGCCCTAATATTTATAAACATAAGATCACTTCTATATCCTAACTAGTATGATGAGAATGACTATGTGAGTACCATGCCAGAGCATGAGGTTATTCTATTGAGAATTGCACTTTGTTCAAGAGAAAGGTGTAGAGTCTATTAGAAAAGAGTGTGATCAAGGTTAAACAGGGGCGTGGACTTAATATTTGAGCCAATCCGCTTCATAACCATGTGAAAGCAAGAGTGAATGCAGTGACCAATAGGAGAAGTTATTAGGTCAAAAGAAGCATTAGAGAAGTCAAGACATCAATAAGCAAGGTATGGCAACCTTTTATGATGGCTAAAATAGTGTCAGATCTCAAAAACGAGAGAAAAAACCACTAAACCATTTTGTTGCCACTACGATTGAGGGCACATTCTATAACACTATCCATTTTTCCTAGAAGTGGTCCAAGAGATGATGGATTGATCCTAAATCAAGTTCTATAAGGAGCAAGACGAATGCATCAATGCCATAGATGAAGAGAGACCTATCATTAACTAAGTTCAAAATGTTTCTATCTTATAAGCATGGAAAAAAGGGAGTTGATGAAAGCTTCAAGTATTATGCTCTAAGGTAGATGGAAGAGACCATTGAGATTCACCCTTTGTTGATAGAAAAAGATTATTGTTAGCACATTACAAGCGCCTTATTATAAGAAGATGGTGAAAAGTATCCCAAGGAATTTTGCAAAAGTAGTCGCATTATGTGGAATGATTGACGAGCCATGAAAAATGACGTGGGCAAAAGAGATTCCTTTAATAGCAAAGGAAAAAAGAAAAGTTGAGTTGAACAAAGGCCAAAATCTAGTGTTGGAACTAGCTCATCTGTAACTCATACTAAATCAAATACAAATGGAATGGCTATTGTAGATAACTATGAGATCGTAAAGAACACAGATGAGGTCAACACATTAATGAATCTAGTTTGGCAAATCTTATTATAAGCTAAACTGGTTAACGAGGTCAAAAGGATAAAAGAGGAAGCCGATGGCTTTTATGATTTCCATAACATCTACAACTATACTCTTCAAATGTTCAAAGAGTTTTATGCTATGGTTCAAGGAATGATGAATAAGGGTAGCATTGAATTCTATGATGAAAAGTAAGCCTTATATACCAAGCCAGCAAATGTGATACCATCATCAACACCATGAAAAGGGATAGGAATAATCCTTCTTATGGGGTTGGAAAGCTATTGGTCTTATTTGATAATCAGCTAAATATCAAAATTATCCCTGTTAAGTCCACACCAAAGATGATTATTCAACTTTCATCCTCTTTCCTTTATAAAAACAACAAAGTGGTTCCCTAAAAATACAAAAGCAAAACTTTAATCACCAAATAATCTAGTCAACAAGTAATAAACATTGATCTCTTAAGGGTAGGCCATCTAACTCAAAGTAGCAGATGTTATGCCCTAACTGCATCAAGAAATAAAACTCAGCAAAAAAACACTACTCTTATCTTTCAAGCACCAAAGTCTGCAACCAAAGAACTAGAACTAATAGCTACTAAGAAGCCAACAAGTGAGAAAAAAGCTATAGAATTTCTTAAGTTCATTAAGCATAATGAATACAACATCCTTGATTAGTTTGACAAGCAATCGGCCAAGATATCTGTGTTGTCATTGCTATGGAATTTTAAAGCTCATAAGAATGCTTTCCTCAAGGTCTTGAATAAGGCATATGTCCCTTTTAACATCTAGATAAGCCAATCGGATTACTAGTAAGCAATATCATTGTTGACAACTATATATCCTTTAGCAATGATGCAATCTCTCATAGAGGAAAGGGAAACTATAAAGCCCTTCATATCACATACTACAAAGGCAGGATGTAACCCGAGGTGCTCATTGATAATGGGTCAGCTTTTAATGTAATGCCCGTACCTTGCTTGAATAAGATCTGCATTAACGCATCTTATATCTAGAATAGTTGCATGGTTATGCGAGCAATGTCATGAAAATATCACCATCCCACTTTAAATTAGCCTATGCACTATAAAGTAGACTTCCATGTGATAGACACTGCTCCATCATATAATTGCCTGCTAGGTAGGCCTTGGATTCATTTTGAGTGGGTAGTACCATCACCACTACATCAACAATTGAAATTCATCATTGAAAACAAGGTTGTCAGCATTGAAAGGGAAAAAAGCATCATTGCTATTACCTTAATAAATGCCTTATATATTAATCCTAACAAAGATGTTCCAAAGTCCTCATTTTAGTCCTTTGGGTTTGTCAATGCCACTTATATCAAGAAGGGGTTGCTAATGGTTGAGCCTTACCTATTGAAGAGCATTCATATGGTTTAAAGTTAAACATAGACAAAAATGCCCAAGCTAGAAAAAGACTCAGAAAACATCTTTAAGGAATCACAGGTGCCCTAAATGTTATTAACTAGATTGACAAAAGAGGGTTAGGATTTAAGCTTAATGCACAACAAAAAAGAAAATAAACCCAAGAAAATTATGAAAAAGGGATGGCCTATCTACTAGGACAAGACTTGGGGCATGAATCAATGCTATTTCCATTGCTTCGAGAAAGTTTCTATCTGAAAGAATACATGAGCATTGGCTTTGGCAATGATGCACTTTACTAAACAAGGCATTCAGGGATCTCTCTATTAATGTGACTAATGAGCCGAGAATGTCAACAATAGATTGGGAGATTAGTCTATGCTCTCTAGGAATTATTTTAAGTGTTTGGATTGAAACTGAGATTCCTTTACTATTTAAGTTTATTTTAAAGTAATGTTATGAACTAAACTTACATGTTTCCACCCAAGAGCATTGTAGGATTCTTTGTATGGGCTCTTTTACTAGGTATTATCAATGAAAATGGCTAAGCATTATGCATTTCATATTTTATGTCCATTTTCATAGTTTTTGCCAATTCTTAGACCTTCCCTACATATTTTTCTATCTATATTATTTTTTCCATATTTTTAGGTAATCAGATGAAAGTGCAATGACTATTCATATTGAGATTCCTTATATCAATTTTGAGCAACTAATCGCATTAGTGTGGTCGAGCCTCATGGGGATTCTAAAGAAAACCCCATAGCCTCAGACTTTTTGAGATTAATTGAATGAGAAGAATAGATATTGTATCTTGAAGAACCAATTAAATCCATAAACCTCAGAATAGAAAAAAAAAGTTAAAATTGGAACCTCCATAAACCAATCAACTTGAACTGAATTGATAAATCTCCTCTAAGAATATCAAGATGTGTTCGCTTGGTCCTACCACAACATGCCCAGATTAGACATTAATATTATGGTCTATAACTTCCTTTCAAACCTGAGTGCAAGCCCATACAACAAATGCTTAAAATGATGAAATTAGATATGCTTCGAAGATCAAAGAAAAAGTGAAGATGCAATTTAAGACAAGATTTCTTAAAGTAGCTAAATATCCTACATGGGTAGCCAATATAGTCTTGATCCCCAAAAAGGATGGCAAGGTATGGATATATATAGGCTATAATGACTTGAATTGAGCTAACCCAAAAGATAATTTCTCTTTGCTTCGCATTGATACTCTAGTAGACAATATAGACAAAAATGCATTGTTTTCTTTCATAGATGGATTTTTAGATTGCAACCAGATTACATTGGCAGCTAAGGACATAAAAAAGACCATATTTGTCACCATAAGGGGTATTTTTTGCTATAAAGTAATGATTTGGGGTTGAGGAAAGCCAGGGCAACCTATCAAAAAGCTAATCTTAACGTTACTCTATGATCTCATGCACAAAGAAATAAAGATTTATGTGGATAATAGGATTACTAAATCACCCGAGGAGAATAAATAGGCTACTAACTTGTGAAAACTCTTCAAATGGCTTTGCAAATGCTAGTTTAAGCTAAATCCTGCCAAATGCACATTTGGTGTCATATCAGTAAGCTATTAAGCTTCATTATGAGCAAAGAAAGAAAAAAAGTCAATTCCAACAAAGTTAAGGCCATACAAAACCTGTCGCCACCTTAAACTCAAAAAGAAGTGAGGAGTTTCTTAGGAAGGTTAAACTACAAAACCTAATTTATATCTTAATTGACTGATAAATGTGATCTGATCTTTTGGCTACTTTGAAAATAAAATCCCAAAGTATGGAATAAAAAATGACATAAAGCTTTCAATAAAGTGAAACACTACCTTTTAAAGCTACCAGTACTTATGCCACCAGTGCTTGGTGGACCTTTGATCTTATATTTATCAGCTTTATATAAGTCTATGGGTTGTATATTAGGTCAACATGACAAGTCAGGTAAAAAGGAATAGGCTATCTATTATTTGAGCAAGAAGTTCATAAAATGTGAAAATAAGTATTCATCCTAGAGAAGTTATGTTATGCTCTTGTTTGGACAACACAAAGATTAAGGCAGAACATGCTATACCATATCACATAGCTGATTGCCAAACTTGATCCCATTAAATATTTATGCAAAGCCCCTGCCTTGTCAGAGAGATTCTTAGGTGATAAGTTTTACTCTCTAAATATGACATCATGTACGTAAACTAGAAAACCATCAAGGATAATGCAATACCAGGCTTATTGGCAAGCCCAGTAATAAGTGACTGTCAACCTTTAGACTTTGAATTTCTTGATAAAAACTTGATGTGCACATTTGAGGTAAAAGACACATCGATTATAGTTTATCTTTGAAAATATATTTTAATAGAGCTTCAAACGCATTGAGGCATGGAATTAGGGCAATTCATATCTCACCTGATGGAAACTACTACCTCTTTATTGCAAGATTAAACTTTGATTATACCAATAATATAGCTAAACAAAAAGCCTACATTATGAGACTATAAGCTGCCATTGAAAGGGTATCAAGACTCTGCAATTGTTTGAAAATTTAGACCTAGTTATCTACCAACTAAATGGAGAATGGTAAATACATGATGCTAAACTGATTTAATATGAGAAACTAATCTTAGAACTTAGAAAAGAATTTAATGATATCAACTTTCAACATTTACCTCAAGAAAAAAACCAAATAGCTGATGCCTTGGCCACTTTATTATCCATGTTCAAAGTTAATTAAGAATTAAAGTCACTCCCATTCCGATGAGCATTTACACAACTCTAGCACATTGTCAGAATGTCAAGGAAAAAAAGGATGGCTTGCCATGGTATCATGACATCCTCTGGTATGTCAGAGATCAATAGCACCCTGAATGTTCTATAGAAACTAACAAGAAAACCATCCAAAGGATAGCTGTGAGCTTTAGTTTGGATAATGGAATTTTATACAAGAAAAGCTAGGATCATATACGATTCCAATGGGTGGATGCCTCTAAAGACCAAAGAATTCTCAAAGAAGTCCATAAAGGAATTTGCGATATGCATGATAATGGATATCAAATAGTTAAACAAGTCATGAGATCAGGCTATTATTGGCTGATTTTTTGAGAAGGATTGCATTAAACATGCTCAAAAGTGCCATAAAAGCCAAATCTATGCAAACAAAATTCGTGTCCTACCCTCACCTCTACATGTTATGACATCCCCATGGCTTTTTTCTACCTAAGAAATAAACATGATCAGATCGATCACCCCTAAGGCTCTTAACAGGCACTAGTTTATTTTAGTCATTATTGATTGTTTCACTAAGTGGGTGGAAGCATCTTCTTATGCCAATGTCACTAAATCCATTATATGCAAATTTATGAAACGGGACATCATTTGCAGATATAGGCTTCTCGAGCAAATCATTGCAGATGATGTGCATAACTTGAAAAACAAGATAATATAAGCAGTTTGCTCTCAATTCAAAATTCAACATCATAACTCAGTGCCGTACTATTTGAAAATGAATAAGGCCATTGAAGTAGCCAACAAGAATATTAAGAAAATAGTCCTAAAGATGGCTAAAATATGCAAAGATTGGCACAAAAATTTGCTTTTTGCACTACATGCCTATTGCACAGTAGTTCAAACTTCTATAAATGCCATATCATTCTCTTTAGTTTACTGTATAAAGGCTGTCCTACCTATCAATAATGAAATCCCCTTACTTAGAGTCTTCATGGAATCACAACTTAAAGAAGTCAAATGGGTCAAGAACCAATATGAATAGCTTAACTTTGTCTAGGGAAAAAGAATAAAAGCCATCTATCATAGGTAGATATATTAAAATCATATGATGAGAGCCCATAACAAAAGGGTCTATCCTTATCGTTCTAAGAAATAAACATACTACTCAAACAAATCCTCTTGATTGATAAAAATGCTCATGGAAAGTGGAACCAAATTGGAATAGGTCATACATGGTAAAATGCATATTTTTTAGAGGAGCCCTGATCTTAATTAAGATGGATAGTTGTGATTTGCCAAATCCTATTAATTTTGACTCTGTTAAGTATGTTTAAAAGGATTCTAGGATAAAAAACTAAAAGGGCATTCGATCTTTCTTCTTTTTCAAAAAAAGAAAGAGGGCATCCAAAAAAACAACCCACTTAAGTTGAAAATCCAAAAGGTAGGTGTAATGACCAAACTCTTTTAAAATTTAACCCAATCTGGATCCACCCCTTTTTTACCAAAACCCTAAATCATAACCCAACCAATCTATTTTACACCGATATATTCTATCGAATCTTATTCTATCTAATGCTTGGAGAAAAATCGATGTCTACCTAACCTTGGTGGAACCATCCTACTATGGGGTAATTTGAAGAATCTCCTCATGGGTCAGCTAACACCAAAAAAATTAACTGCTTTAGAGAATCTCTGAAAGCACTTGGTGGAAGATTCATATCATTAGCTTTTAGGGACTCAGTAGTTACAAAAAAAAACCATGCTTAACTCTATTATATCTCAAAATCTTTCATGATTTTAATTCATAACTTGTACCATTTTTCTTTTAAATGAAATATAATTACTTGATTTCTTCCAAAGTCCTTTTGTAACTCCTACATTCCATGTTGCCACATGTTTATCATTTAATTAATACTGCTTGACAAATGAACATAACTGATAAAAGGGTTTCCTAGCATTACTTTAAAAGATGGAAACTTCACATGAATTTTGTTTCATGTCTAAAGATCAAGAATGAACCTTGGAACCATAATCAGTTTTACCCTTAGACCTTCACATCCTAAAAATGTGCTTAAAACCTTCTTACTAGTAAACTCTACCCTAAAGGCAAGGGAAAAAATATTTTTCCATCTGTCATTAAAATAATAGAAATTTAGATCAGCTTGCCCAAACCATCAAAAATAGCTTTTGCATTAGAATTGACATGATAAATCCTCTACACTTGCCAAAAAACTTAACTCAACAAAATGTCCCAAAACATAAGCCATTCAAGCTCAAAACTTTCCCTTCATACTCAATAGCCTTTTTGAAAACAACCTTGACAATCAAAACATCTAAAAATCTAGAATAAGATTGGTGAATCTTAAGGCAAAAGGCCACCCTATCAAACTCATTAAAAAGTAAATAACTAAAAAAGGCTAAACTAATCATTTGATTAGGCTTTTAAAATTATCACCTTTACATTACTTAAACATGCATTTGCATCCTTATGCAAATTTATACAACAATTAACATCCTTTAGGTATAAACTCTTACTCACAGAAGTCAGACTAGTGAAGAACTTTAAGTATAAACTTTTATTTTGAAAAGCCTTGAAAGGCTCTAGGTAAGAATCCCTGACCTCACGAGTTCGCAAAATGAAAAGCCATGTAGGAAAGGTACTTAAACTCAAATCATTTAGTCCACAAAGAGCTAGACACCTTTTTTCTCTCAATAAACAAAGAGTTAGGTGCCTTTTTCTTTTTACTCCACAAAAAGTTGGATGCCTTTTTTTTAATCCCCAAAGAGCTAGACGCCACTTTCTTTTAGTCCATAAAGATTTGGATGCCAGCCGAGACTATTCAAAAATAGCCAGGCACCAGTCAAGTTTATTCACAAGCGCCAAGCACTAGTCGAGTCTCTCCCTAAAGAATCAGGCAGCAGTTGAGTCTATCTACAAAGAGTCAGGCACTAATTGAGTCTGTCTATAAAGAGCTAAATGCTAGTCAAGTTTGTCTATGTATGACTTAAAAGATGTATATGGTCAGTGGTTATGCTGGTTGAAGCTTTTAGGTTATCCGTTGATCGAGATTTGAATAGGCTATAGTAATATAAAGAGAGGAAAGACCATCAGAAATCGCTTGCCTAGCAAATCTCGAAAGGCTACCACAATGTGGCCATGCATTTGAAGTCACCATCGATTATTTTGGGCTAGACATGAATGAATGGCTATTGAAAATAATATTCTGAGTTACAAAACTTGAAACATCAATTTTGAGGTTTACAAAGTCCAGAGATTCATCAATTTGGTTTGGAAGTAGGTTACATGTAGAGAAGGATTAGCACCCATGATGCCTAAAATTGATACTCACTAACTATATCTCACTTTGACTTTATTTTATTTGATTCTACTTTATAATTTTTTTATGTAATCCCCTTTAATGCATGAAGTATAAATTATAGTTTGTAAAGAACATAGGGATTTTTGTAAAAATAATCTTCAAAATAAATTTTAAAAATCAGATATTTTGTGTCAAGCATTAGAGAGATATCGACGTGGAACATTGCCTTATAATTTTTTAAAATAATTTTAAAACATAAATACACAATAATCACTATAAAAGGGAAACTTGTTAGTAAGATGAAAAAGAATATAATAATATCACATAAAAACAAACATACATAAAAATATAAAAAGGGAGGGATGATCAAAATGTATCTCATAATTATCTTTAATTATTAAGGAATAACCGAAATGACAACATTTAAATGAGTTTGATTTAGAGGTCACTTTAAGATATGAAAAAAAAAGTTTTTACTTAGAATGACAAGAGATATCCGAGAGAAAATCCTTGGATTATGATTAGAAAGTGGGGCTGGAGTATCCCCTCAAAAGATAAGGTTAGAGTATCATCAATGATGATGATTTGCATATGCTCAGAAGAAGGTTTCGATCGAAAAACCTTTTAAGAGGATTTGAGAGAGAAAAATCTAGATTCTAAATGAAAAGTGAGGTTAGAGTACCCCTTCAGAGAGTGAGGTTAGAGTATCCCCAAAAGTGAAAGTTTTATGTTTTTTAAAAAAGGTTTTGATCAAAAAAAATTCAAGTTTGAATGAAAAGTGAGGTTAGAGTATCCTCTTGGAGAAAATTAAAGTGGGGTTGGAGTATTCCCAAAAGCAAAAATTTTAATGTTCATAGAGAAAATAAAACTTGAGAGTTTTAATAAAATTATTCTTCTTGTTTTAGGCTTGATCCGAGCCTATAAGGCTTATGTTGTATTATGTGACTCCATAGGGAATCAATCGGGTGCACTTTGAGATATTAAAATGTCTTGATAAAGGTGGTATGAGAAATTGGGTTGATTTTAATTCTAGAAAACAAAGGACAGCATCGTGCTGTCTTTTTTCTTGAATTGAGTCCAAGTAAATTTAGAGGGGTTATGAGGTGGTGAGGTACAATTAGAAAGGTGACTCAATAAGGTTTAATGTAAACTATTCCAAAAATCCTAGAAAATCACTTTTTACATGGAATTATTTTTTTAAATTAGGTTTGTTTTGACACTAGTAGCATATACATGGAAAAGATATACTAGAATTTGGAAAATTTCCTCGGGCTCATTTAGTATCATTAAATCATAAACTATACCTTTCCAGAAAAGAAACTTATCAAATTTTTAGTAAAAATATTAAAAAATTTAGCAAAATCATTTGGTGGCCCTATATGGCCCAAACATAATGTAGTTCACTAGTTTTAGGGGTTTCAGATAGTAAAGGTTTCAAAAATTAAAACTCTTTTTTTTTAAATGGTTTGAAGGAAAATGAGACACCACTAGAAAGGTAATTGAATGTTTTTTAAGGAAAAATATTAAAAAATTTCAAGAAATGTGTTTTATCTCAAAAAGAAACTTTTAATAGTGGGCACAACATTATCAGAGCAGAAACATAAGAGTTTTTTAGTATTTTTGGATTTTTAGGATTACACTCGAGCCAAGGGCATATGAAAATCTATGAAAGAAAGGAATGGGCAACAGAAGCATCGTAAATTAATTCCATAATCCTGTAATAGCTTGGGACAAGGAAACAACTTGTTAACCATGCCATAAATAAGAGCATTAAGCTCTATATCAATGCTAAAACATTTCAAAACAAGCAAAAAGCTATTTATTTTGGAAACCAAAACTTATAACTTTATTTGACCATGAACCCAAACGTAGAAAACTTGATTTGTCCCTACGTTTGGATGAACAATTTTGTGATAACATTAAATCCATGTTATTCTCTATTTATTGAGGGCAACATAGATTTAGCTTGGGTTTTTTTAAATAGATTTATCTTACGTTTTTTAGTTAGATTTTTGCTGTCAACAAGCAAACATGTAAAGAATAAAATATGGCATGCTTGAGAATGAACTTAGATGACACATTCAAACATAAAAGATGATGTTTTGGCAAGGAAAGGGTGGCTAAAATGTAAAAAGATGACAAATAAGATGCATGAGAATGTTAGCCTAACAAATGATAATTAGAATGAAGCCATGTGTGATCGTATGAACATTTTTATCCAAAAAAAGCGAACTAGAATTTTCAAGATGACATTTTTGTTTCATAAAATCTAGCAAAATGCAAGAAAATGCATAAAGATGCTTAAAATATGTTAGGGTAAAGATTTAAGCATGTGTTGAGCATGTGAAAATGGACAAAACACAACAAAAATGCATGGGTAGGGATTATTTTGGTGATTAAAATAAAGCATGACATGTTTAACCATCCAAGCAATATTAAGGCATCAAAAAGATCATCAAAATCCTAAGACTACCACGCAAAGCCATAATAATGCATGAGAATTTTAAAAGGGTCATGATAAAATTAAGAGGTCTTTAGAATGATGCAAATGCTGAAGAATAAGAAAATAAGTATAGTAAGAGGAGAAATTATACCAAAAGCTTTAAGCTTTAGCCTTTTTCTTTAAGCAGCAACTTTGGACTCATTTTTTTCCCTTTTTTGATGTTGAGCACAATAAAGTGATGCAAAGAAGGAACTTTTTAGTTAAGGTGTAGATGGAAGACAGTTTTGAAAGGAAAGATGAGTGGAATAGAGGGTTTTGGAAGGGTTTTTAATGGTAGCATTAAGAAGTTTATGGGAATAGAGAAAGGCTTTTAGTTTTTTTGATGGCTAGGGAATATTTAAATAATGTATAAAAGTGAGTGCTTATTACTGAGAATATGTGTATTAGGGTTTTTTCTTATCTTTCGAGGGCATGTTTGTCTTCTCAGCTGAGCCAAAGTTAGCATATATAGCCATGTGAGTATGAAGACAAAAAAATGTAAAAAGTAAGGGCATTATAGGGTTTTAGTGCATGTACCTCATTTAAAGACAAGGTAATGTGCTCATCTGCTATGCAAACTCATTGGTTTCTCAGCAAAGATAGTGGATCAAGGCCACTTTATGTAGCTAAGCATTGAGAAAAATTAGTTTTACCCTTTAAAAACTTGCATAATGCCATAAAAAGTCCCTTATCATTGGCTATTTGGGCCTAATAAATTGGTTTAAATCCAATCACAACCTCAAAGCTAAGGCCTGGTA
This sequence comes from Adansonia rubrostipa, assembly GCA_038381775.1. Taxonomy (NCBI): domain Eukaryota; kingdom Viridiplantae; phylum Streptophyta; class Magnoliopsida; order Malvales; family Malvaceae; genus Adansonia; species Adansonia rubrostipa. The sequence continues at coordinate 3,163,583 of JBBYHM010000003.1, read as the reverse complement.
AGAATTTCGATGATTTTTGGTGCAAAAATATATTTGAGTTAGATTTTTAGATCAATGGTGCAAACACTAAAATATAGCTTGAGTTGGATAAAAATGCCTTGGTGTATCGACATAAAACATTTTGTATCAGTATGCATGACAACTTTTGCCCATGAGTATCAATACAGTAAAACATATATTGATATCAAGAGCGAAAAAAAGTTTCTAGTCTAGAGACTTTAGGGCATAAATCAATACTACATAGGCCTGCATCGATACTCTTGCTTGAGTATCAATAAAATTATGATTTAGCTACTATTAAGGCCATACCAATAGAAACAAGCTAAGTATCGATACTACACCCTAAGTCTTGATACCAAACCTTCTTGTATCGATACTACATGTGAAATTTGAATTTTTAGTGATGCAAGAGCTTGGTATCAATATCTATGTACCAATATAACTTGTACGTACCTTTGGCTCTCTGAATTACCTTATTTTAGTAAAAAATGATACGAATTTGACTCGCGCTTAGTTGTATAACTCAAAAGATGCCCAAGATGATAACTCCAATGTTTTAGATGATGGGTTGAACAAAATAGGGTGTCTACATACCCAAACAAATGGTTTATTTATCTTTGCCCTACTCTTGATACTTAGCAACATCCAAAGAGGGGTTACTATAGATACCTTATTTTGTCAAGCTATTATTCAAGGCATTAGAGTTCATTATCTTGAGCATCCTTAAAGTCATTCAGAGGAGCACGAGTTAGTTTCCTATTATTTTTTACCAAGGTAAGGTATTTAAAAAGCTTAAGATATGCATGTCACACTAGTGCTTAGGTACTTCTATGAAGCTTTCACATCACTAAAAATTTAAATTTTCACATATATTATCAATACAAGAGGGTTTGGTATCGATATCTAAGATATGGTATTGATACTTAACATGTTTATGTTAATACAAGTTTTAACAGTAGCTAAAATCATGATTTTTGGCCAAATTTTTTGATACACAAGTAACAGTATCAATGTAGACCTTTATAGTATTGATACAAGTTCCTAAGTCTCGAGACTAAAAACATTTTTTCTTTTTGGTATCAAACATTATTGTATCGGTACTCATTTTTTATTGATATACCAAGGCATTTTTGCCCAATTTGAGCCATTTTTCAGCCTTTGCACTATTGATTTAAAAATCTGACTTAAACATGTTTTTGTACCAAAAAGCATTAGAATTCGTACTAGGCCTTAGCTTTGGACTTCTTAGTGGGTTTTAACAAATTTTTAGGCCTTAAATCACTCAAAAATGGAACATTTTGCATGCAATATATGGTTTTTTAGAAGGATAGTTAGCTTTTTACTAGTTGCAGACCGCTACAGTTCCTCTGCTTATCACCCTACTACTAACAACCAATAAAATTTTTGCCAGCTAAGAATAGTACCTAGGGCTACCATAAGGTACATGAGGAAAGGCTAAAAATGCCCTTGCTTTTGGCTTACAAACATTGGCTGAACATTCTCCATATAAAAGAGCTAATTTGGGCTCAACAACAATAGCAGACTAGACACCCAAGAAATACATTGAACATTGTTACATTAAGAATACTCTCCCCAATCTTGTAGCTCTCTTTTTTCCCTAAAAAAACTTTAAAAAACTCTCTTTTCCTTTTTTTGACACTTGAAAACTCCTTTTTATCTAGACTACAACCAAAAGCTATATTTTTTCACCTTTTTCTTGCTAACTTATAGCAAAGAGATGGAAAAAATCAAGCTTAAAGTTGTTGCTCCAGGTAAAGGTGAAACTTCAAAGCTTTTTGGTATATTTTCTCTACCTTACTCCGTTTATTTTCTATTTTTAGCATTTGCATCATTCTATTAAGCCATTCTTCTCCCCATGACTATGTTAGGACTCTCATGCATTACTATGGCCTTAGATGGATGCTCCTAGGCTTTTGATGACTTTTGATGTTTTAATGTTGCATGGATGACCAAATATGCCATGTTTTATTTTCACCATCAAAACAACCCCTACTCATGTATCTTTGTCATGGTTTTTTCACTTTCATATACTCAAAACATGTTTAAATCTTCACCTTAGCAGGTTTTAAACATATTCATGTGTTTTCTTGTATTAAGATAAGTTTCATGTAATAAAATGCTGTCTTGAAAATTCTAACATGCTGTTTTTTGGTTAAACATGTTCATACCATCATCCATGGTTTGATTCTTGATGTCACTTACGAGGCTAACCTTCTCATGTAAATATCTCTTCTATGTCTAAATATCATTTTTGTTTGTTCAAATGAGTTATCCATATTCATCTATGTACATTGCATTTTGTTAGTAATATTTTTGCAAAAAATGCTTGCTTGTCTATTGTAAAAATATGATTTTTAACCAAAACCCCCAAGTTAGATCTACGCGACCTCCAATAGATAGAGACTACCATGTAATTAATATTTTCACTAAATTGGTCCTCCAATCTTGGGGATAAATTAAGTTTTTCATGTCTTAATTCATGGTTAAATGAGTTTCAAAATGTTATTTTTCAAAAAAATGCCTTTTATTTGTTAAAAAAATATTAAGCCTTGATCTTAAGTTTGGCCCCCATTTGTGACATGGTAAACAGGTTGTCTCATCATCCCAAAATACTCCGTGATTATGAAATGAATTTGTAACACCCATGTTACCCTTTTCTCTATGTCATAGGTTTCAGACATCCTTGGCTTGAGTTTAGTCTTAAGAAACCCAAAAATACTAAGAGAAAACTACCTTATTTTTGCTCTAGTTGCATTGTGCCCACCATTAAACAATTGTTTTCAAGATAAATCACATTTTCCTAGAATTGTTTTATATTTTTCCATGAAAGAACATTGAATTACCTTTCTAAAATTGTTATGTCTGCACCTTGAGCATTCAACATGAAAGAGTTATGATTTTTCAAACCTTTACCATCTGAAACCCCTAAAACCAATGAACTACATTCTGTTTAGGCCATTTCAACCCACTAGATGATTTTTAAAATTTTGTAATATTTATTCTAGAAAATTTGTGAAATTTCATTTTTGGAAAGATATTATTTATGATTTAATGATCCTAAGTGAGTCTAAGGTGATTTTTAATTTTTTTACACCCTTTTCCATACATATGCTACCAGTATCAAAAGAAACCAACTTCAAAAATTAATTTCGCCAAGTAAGCAATTTTTGGAATATTTTTATATTAATCCTTATCAAGTTACCTTTTCAAATGTAACCTGTTCACCCCTTAAAACCTCTAGATGAACTTGAAATAAATTCAAGATGAAGACAATCGATATTGTCCCTTGCTTTTTGAATTAAACTAACTTTATTTCCTAAATCACTTTTATTGTGACATTCAAATGTCTTTAAATACATTTGATTAACTCCCCATAGAATCCTACACTAAAAACAGGTCCTCTAGAAATAGATCAAGGCTAAAACAAAAATCCATAAATGTCAAAAGTTTTATTAATGGGGATACTCCAACCCTACCTCTCGAAGGGGATACTTCAACTGTACTTTTCATTTAAAATTAGAATCTTCTCTTTTCTAGATTTTCTTGAGACTTTTAATCAAAACCTTTTCGAAACTTAAAATTCTTACCTTTGGTGATACTCTAACCTTACCCTTCAAAGAAATACTCTAACCCTACTTTTCATTTAAAATCTGAATTTTCTTTTTCCTAAAACTTTCTAAAAGGTCATTCGATCAAAACCTTATCTTTTTGTCTCTTAAATTACCATTGAATCCAAACACGTCTCAAAATTGTCATTCTAATTATTCCTTAATAATTGAAGATAATTACAAGATACATTCTGATTGGCCTTCATTTTTTATGTTTTTTATGTGTTTGTTTTAATGTAACATTATTATATTTTTTTCCTTTTGAAATGACTATTTTGCATTCATATTTTAAAATTGTTTTCGAAAATTATAGAGCAATGTTCCACACCGGTATCTTTCAAGTGCCTATCATTAAATATTTGAATTTTTAAAAGTTAATTGAAAAGTTATTTTCATAAAAAATCCTTATGTTCTCCACATCTTCATGGCGCACAAGTGATATAAATTTTCTTTCAAAAACATGGATCTAAACTGTTCACAAAAATTCATGCATTAAAAGGGATTATATCAAAACAATGATAATGTGGAATCAATTAAACCAAAACCAAAGCTAGGTAGGTTAGCGGATATTAATTTCAGGTGTCATAGGGGTGCTAATCCTTCCCCACATGTAATCAACTCCCAAACCCAACTGATGAATCTCTAGACCTTGCAAACCTTAAATTTGATGTTTCAAGTTTCATAACTCAAAATATTATTTCTAATAGGCATTCGATTATGCCTAGCCTAAAATGATCAGTAGTGACTCCAAATTCATGGCCATTACATGGTAACCTTTTGAGACTAGTCAGATAAGTAATTTGCCTGACGATTTTTCTCCCATTTATATTGCTATACCTAATTCAAATCTTGATCAATAGGTAACCCAAAGGCTCCAACAAATATAATACCATCCATTTTTTAAGTCATTACAGTCTTTTCAGATTATTAAAAAAGGTATATGTTGCGACAAAAAATATGAATGACTCAAAAATTTTGATCTCAACAAGGAAATATGCTTTCAACTAAAAGTTCTTCCTTTTTATGACATTAAAGGTGCAAGAAGGTACAGGTTCTTGACTCTTGATCATAGAAGGGAATAGTCAGACGAATCACTTGTCCATTTGGTCTCAAATGGCCATTGTGAAATGGCCAATAATTAAAGTCACCACAGATCATTTGGGCTAGGCATGATCAAATGCCTGTTGAAACCAATATTCCTAGTTATAGAATTTGAAACATCGATTCCATGGTCTACATGGTCTAAAGATTTGTTGGTTGGGTTAGGAGTTGGCTATGCAAAGAAGTATGAACCACCCCACAACACCCAAAATCATTACCTTTTAGCCATGTCTTAACTTGGTTTGGGTTCATTTGGTTTTAACTTATCAATATATAAATATAATCCCCTTTTAATGATAAGTCTAAATAAAATGATAAACTTGAGTTTTTTAAAAAAAGTTTAAATCTCATATGCACTCCACGGGGGTGAGAAGCACTGAGATTTTAAGGTAAAATAATCTTTAGATTTAATTTAAAAAAAATAAGATATCTCATGTCAAGCACTAGGGAGTACTAACATAAGACATTTCCTTTATAACTTTTCTGATAAACGGTTTTGACAAATATGAATGCAAGATGTCCACCAGAAAGAAAAATACGTTAATAAGACGATAAGAATGAGATATTGCATAAAAATAAATCACACAAAACAATTAAAAAAAGAGGAGAGGTGATTGAAATGTATCTCATAATTGTCATTGGTTATCTTGAAATAGCCATGTTGACAATTTTAAAGATGTGTTTGGATCCATTAATAAATCAAGACATGAAAATCAACCAAAATCTGGACAAGTCTAAAGAAATCTACGAGTCAAAAATTTAATTTTGATAATTTTTGAAAAGTGGGGTTGTGGTATCCCTATGGATGAATGTTTTGATAATTTTGGAAAGACGATCTTAAAAGATTTATCATGACAATGGTTCAATGATTTTTTGACCAAAACAAATTTTGACAATTCTTGACGTAATAGGTGATCTTTGATAAAAATAAGGATGATAAATCTTAAAAATTCATTTATGCCTCGATCTGAGTCTACAGGGTTGATGCATGTTCTTTCTGATTCGACAGGGTTGCTCTAGATCACATGGAGGCATCCGAATGCCTCGGAGTGGAGATTCGAAGAAATCAACTAGTTTTAACAATTTTTGAAAGTAGAGGACAACATCGCACTATCCTTGTTTTTGAATTTATTTTAAAAAAATTTAAAGGTGTCAAGAGCCAAGTGAGGTACCATTAGAAAGGTGATCCAATGAAGTTTAGTGTAAAAATATTTCGAAAATCTTAAAAAATCATCTTCTGGGTGGAAATAATTTTTTTGAAGTTGGGTCAAACGTGGCACTAATAGCACATGTAGAGAAAAGGTGTGGCAAACTTTGAAAAATCATTCCTCACTCTTATGGAATCTTAAATTGTAAACAATACCTTTTTTGAAAGGTAATTTCATGAAATTTTTAGGAAAATAGTTTAAAAAATCAAAACAAAGTAATCAATAGACTGATATGGCCTAAATAGAAGGTAAATCACTAAAGCCAAGGGTTCTAAGCATACCTTTATAAAGGTAATTTAAGCTCTTTTATGGAAAGGTGTTGAAAATTTCATGGAAATTTTTTTAAAGTTCAAAAATTATTTTTCAAGTCATGACCATAGTGCTGTCAGGGCAATAATAGAGGAATTTTTTGTTTTTTAGGCTTCTTAGGTCTAGACTTAGGCTAAGGACATCTGAATGTCTATGACAGAAAAAAATCTATAACATGGGTATTGCAAGCTCATTCTGCAATCTTGGGGTAGTTTGGGACAATGAAATAGCCCACTGATGATGCCATAAACATAAGGACTCTAAGCAAAAAGATCAAGTATAAACAATTTAGGACACTAAAAAAGGACATTTATTTGCAAAATAAAACATTTAACCTAAATAATCCTTGAATCTACACATGAAAAACTTGATTTTTCCTTAAATTTAGAAGACCATTGCCACAAAAAAACCTTAAATCCATATTAATCCTCATTTATAGAGGTTAACACACTTTAACTTGGGGGTTTTAGGAAAATAGATTTTTAACAATTAACAAACAAGCATTTTGACAAGCCTTTGATGAACAAAAATGATGTTCATGATAACAAATATGATACGTATGTGTAAATACATAAAGATGACATTTAAGCATGGAAATAATGACAATATGTGAAGAGATAAGCATAAATATGCATAAAAATGATAGTTAAATGCATGACATCAAGAAATATGCCATGGAAATTACATGCTAGAACAGAGAAGAAATATTTGCTAGAATTTTATGGTAGTATCAAAACTTATTATCAAGATAAAATAGGTACATAACAATGGAGAACATGATAGAGAGGTCAACAAAGCACCAAAACAACCTAAGTCATCCAAGGCCATAAAATGCATAAGGGTCCTAAGATAAGGTTAGCATGTTTAAGCTCACAAAAATAATGAGAAATGCAAAAGCAGGTAAAGAAAGGGAAAAAATATACCTTAAAAGCTTTAAAGACCTTATTGATGATGTTAAGCAAAAGATGTTTTAAACTTATAGTTTACTTTTTAGCCTTCCCTTGCTATGATTTTAGCGAGAAAAGTTGGCTAAGAACAAGCTTGAAAGTTGTTAAATCTGGAAGGTGTTTTTTATGGACTATGATGGTTTTAGAGGGTTTTAAGGTGGTTCTTGAAGGGGTTGAGGATGAGCTATGGGAAAAAAGGTTTTTTTGGATTATGGAGGTTGATGCAATTATGTGTAAAGGTTTTTTTTCAGCTGAGCTCATAACATATATAGGATTCATTATTAGCCCTTAAAAAAAACCTAGGAAAGGTGCGGCATTTGAGTCATTTGGGTTAGACAAAATGGTGACTCATCATACCAAAGAAAAACTTTTTAGCATTTTATTGGCTGAGGCATAGCTGTGGTAAAAATAACAAACCGTGTAGGGATTGGTACCATGGGTAACGTCAAGCTCACCCTTCTTCAATCATATTTTCTCAAGAAATACCTTTATGACATGTTTAATGGATTGTTCAAAAATATTAAAACTTAATGTTTAATCCTAAAATAAAATCTACTTGACTTGTATGAAATTGTACTTGATTTGGATGATTTTAGATGCCATAATCATGATCAAATTTGAATTTTAGTGTCATAGTACGAAGAAAGTGAAATGTTTTGAATATGCAAAAAATGGCTTTATGGTATTGATATAAAGCTTCTTGTATCAACACCAAGGGCTAATTTTTGCCTCAAATATTGATATCATAAAGCTGGTATCGATGCCTAGCCATCTAGTATTGATGCAATGAACATTATATCGATACCAAGAGTAAAACTTCCTCAAATATCGATATTTTATGCCCTGTATCGATACAACTTGCCAAAATTCATGATTTGAGCTTTGAAATAACTTGGCATCGATACCAAGCCTTCCATATTGATACCATAATAATTGTATCGATACATGGCCCTTAGTATTGATAGAAACAATGATTCTTCAACACTATAATATAATGGAAGCCATGTATCGAAACCTAAAGGCCATGTATTGATATCTACTCACACAAATATGGATTTTACATACATCCGGCTCCTCAAATACCTCACTTCAACTAAAAATGATGGATGACTAACCCATGCTCGCTCACTTTTGATGCATTAGATACTGCCCTAGACAAACTATGTTGTCTATAACTAGCTTTCTTTGATTGTTGTTGAATACCGAGAATAGGGCAAAGACTGATAGATACCATTTTGTCTGAGGTGTGCTCGATTTTACCGATGATAAAAAGATTAAAGTTAACATAATATTGGGATAAAACAATATTTTGATGGTGATTCTGACTTTCAAAGAGGTAAATTTTAAGTTTTGGATGAAAAACCTAGACTGTATTCTTAAGCTTGACCTATCCCTAAGTTCAACTTAAAAAATAATAAAATCCCAATGTGCCAAATCACAGCTAGAAATATTGAACTTTTGAAATAATTTTTTTGACAAGTTTCAAATAAAAAACCTAGACTATGATTTTAGGCTCAACCTATCCCTAGGATTGACTTAAACATGATAAAATGCCAATGTGTTGGACCATAGCCAACAACATCAGACTTTTAAAAGGATTTTTTAAAAATTTTTAGATAAAAGACCTAGACTAAGATCTTAGGCTCTAACCATCCCTATGTTTGACTTAAAAAATGACATATCCCAATGTGTCAAGTCACAACTAGCAGCATTGGACTTTGAAATAATTTCTTGACAAATTTTAGATAAAAAACCTAGACTACAATTCTAGGCTTAACCCATCCCTAGGTTAACTAAAAAAAATTACATAACGCCAATGTGTCAAATCATGGCCATTAACATTGAACATTGAAAGGATTTCTTGACAAAGGGTTTTGGATAAAATACCTAAACTATGATCCTAGGCTTAACCCATCTCTAGGTTCGACTTAAAAGATGACATAATGCCAACGAGTCAAGTCATGGTCAGCAACATTAGACCTTGAAAGGATTTTTTGACAGAAGGTTTTGGATAAAAGATCTAAACTACAATCCTAGGCTCAACTTATCCCTAGGTTTAACTTAAAAAGCTAACAACTTGCCAACATGCTGAATCACAGCTACCAATATTTAACTTCAAAAGGATTTCCTAATAAAGGGTCTTAACTGGGTTTATTGAGGTTCTTGATAAACATTCTTCACGAAGGTGTAGGAGAGCCAAACCATGGTATTCCATAAATATTAGACTTAAAAAGATTTATTAAAAAGAGGCCTTGATAGAAGTTTTTAACTAAGGTTCTTGATAAATGTTCTTTACGAAGGTGCCAATAAGCCATATTATGGCATTCTAGCAATATTGGGCTTTAAAAGGATTTCTTGACAAAAGGTCTCAACATAAGTTCTTGATTAAGGTTTTTAACTAAGGTTTTTGACAAAGTTGCTTGACAATAGGCAATCGACCGGATCTGACCTATCATCATTAGGATTTTAACTTTTAACAATGCGATATCTTGGAGAAGTAGGGTTCTTAACTGGGAAACCTTCTAATTTTTGATGTCAAAGATGCTTACCAAGAAATTCCTCTAAGCTTAACAAATTTAACTTAATGAGGAGCTCATAGTATGATTTTATATAATGGTAATATGAATGCATGATGTGATGATGCGAGTGCAACTTTGTTAAGAAAATAACTATATAATTATGTCATGAATTCCAATTTAGGAGTAGACATTGCAAGTTATCATCTTAATTGAGAGTTTTGATAGCCACTTCTTTAATGCTTCAGTTTAAAATGTTGACTTTAGACTTGATGAGCTTAGAAATCATGATTCTTCTTGGATGACTTAATGTTTAGATAAATAAGTTCTTAACTTAAGGTAATTGATGACCTTTATGATAGTTTAAAGATTTATGTTTTTTAACTTAGGGATATTTAATAATCTTTTCTAATAGAGTTAACTAGTTTTATGGACAGTTTGAGCCTGGATGATTGTTTGTGTGTCTCAACTACTTTGGTTAGTGTTTGACTATTGATAGGATTTTAGATTTTGGTGTACAAAGTTGGTTAGGGCTAGTTCTTAATGATTTTTCATGACTGGTGGCTTTAGGAAAGCAAAAAGGATTTGGCACACTATCATGACTAGTTTGCTTCTTGACTAAGGATATGTGATGGTCTTTTCTGACATGGTTGATTAGTGTTGTTGACAATTTCAAGACAAAGTGACTTTGGCTGGATTATGGTTATATCTTGACTAGATGGGTTAGTGTTTTGGTTTTGACAGTTTTGCATGAAGGATGCCTTTGGAAGGCTAAGAAAGGTTGACATATGGTTGTGACTAGCATGCGTTGAGTGTGAGGAGTCCAAGATCTTGACCTGCAAGGCATGAACAGACCGTCTATGCTTTCCTCATCTTCTTGATAATATCAAGAAATCTTTAATGTGAATCTTATTCAATTATCAAGTTTTATTAGTTAAATGACGAACATAATGCACTGCAAAGTAATGACAGAGTTGAGAAAAAAATAAAATAGTATCTCATTCATGACAAAAATATGTATGATTTGGTTTACATTTTGACAAAATAGGTATTACGACAAGAAACAAATGACAAGATGGTGATCTAGGTGATTGACGCCCCTAGCAATTATAACATGTATGTTCCTCTGATGTCCATTGAGATCTTTCTTGAATGATCAATGAGTTTAATGCAAGTTGACTTTCTAAAGACCCTTAAGATTGCCCTACGTTGCTTTATAGTTGCCCCAACTCGGGTTTTTTTCTTTATCCCTCTAGACTCAGATTGGGTTGATTTGGTCAAGGTTTATTTTGAATTAAGGTAAAGTTAAGAAGGATTCAACTTAAAATGGCTAGGATTAGGTAAAGTTCAACTGGGTTTTTTTATGGGTACTAGGGTTGAATCTGATTTTGTTTGGGTTTGGTTAAGGCTAGCTTCTCTTGAAACACCTTTTAGGTTTTCAACTCTGGATACCCTTTTTTATTTTCCAGTGCAATCCATTTTTTGACTTATTCTCTTTTTTAACTCTTTTTAGTGACTTTTTTAATCCTTTCTTGACTCTTTTTTTAATGAAGGATGCCATTTTGGCCTTTCATCTTTTACGCATAATATTTTTTAACATAGTTTGAATTGACTGGATTAGGTAAGGCATTGCCATCCATTTCTGTGAGGATCAGGGCCTCTTTAGAAAAAGCTTGTTTCATAATATAAGATCCCTTCAAATTGGGGGTCTACTTGCCTTGAACGTCTTTGTGGATTGAAAGGATTTTCTTAAGTACTAGTTCCCCCTCATAAAATCGGTGAAGATGGACCTTTTTGTCATAGGCCTTGATTATGCGTCTTTGATACATTTGATGGTGGAAAAAAGCTTTCAGTCACTTTTTTCGATAAGATTCAACTAATCATATCTATTATTGACCTATTCAACTTTTTTAAGTTTAGCCTCTATCAAGACTCTTAAAGAGGGAATCTTGACTTCGATAAGCAAGACAGCTTCCATTCATAGACAAAAGAAAATAGGGTTGCACCTGTAAATATTTGACTAAAGTTTGATATGGCTGGAGTGCGAAAGGTAGCTTATCACGCCAATCTTTAGAAGTCTTAACCATTTTCTCAACTATCTTCTTAAAGTTTTTGTTGGTTGCTTTGATTGCACCTTTTTTGGACAATCTTTGTGAGACACTGAATTATGATGCTAGATTTTGAATTGAGAATACACTACTTGCATCATATCAATTTTCATGTTGCAAGTGTTATTCGTGACAATTTATTTAGGAAGCCTATATCAGTAGATGATATCCCGCTTCATGAAATAGCGTACAATTAATTTCATGACACTAGTGCATAAAATCACCTCTACCTATTTCGTGAAGTAATCGATCACCACTAGGATGAATCAGTTCCGTTAGAGGTTGTAGAAATGATGGGCCCAATCATAACCATACCTCATGTAGAGAAAAACCATAATGAAGGTAGGACGTTGATCTTGTCTGCATAGATCTAACATGTATGATACTTATCGAGCATAATTAACATAATTTTTTCTTAGAGTTAACCAATAATAGCCTAACCTCATGAGTTGTGTTGCCATCTGATGCCTATTAATATGTGTGTCGCAGATCCTTTCACAAACTTCCTCTAGGATCATTTTGGCTTTAAAGCATCGATGCATTTGAGCAACACTTAATCTCAACTTGTATAAGATTTCCCTATCCCCTAGCCATTTTCTTGATTTTTTTTCTCATTCTCTATGGCATGCTCAGGTATTATTGATCCCTAATGTAGTAAAGGATGTCATGATACTATTATAGGTAATCACTTTCTTTTTTGATATACCGACAGTGTGCTGGAGTCGTGTAAATGCTTATTTGAATTAGAGTGACATCCAATTCTTGACTAACTTTGAACATGGATAATAGGGTGGCTAAGGCATCAACTATTTAGTTCATTTCCTAAGGTAGGTGGTGGAAACAAATGTCTTCAAATTCTTCCCTGAGTTTCAAAACTAATTTCTTATAGTGAATCAACTTAGTATTGCGGGTTTGCCATTCCCCTTTTAATTAGTAAATAACAAAGGCTAAATCCTAAAAACTCATAAAGTCTTGACATTTCTCTCAATTGCTGCATAGAGCCCAATGACATAGGCTTTGCACTTTGCTATTTATTAGTGTAGTCAAAGTTTAGTATGGCAATAAAAGGATAATGACTCCCATTGGGTGAAATCAATACTACCTTGACTCAATTCCATCCATTAAAGTACATCTTCCAAAATTGGTTATGACTAAGGGTTTCACCTATTTTGGTTATATGCATTAGGTCTTCGTCTAAAAAATCAAAGTCCAATGGCTTCTAGTCGCTCAGGGCTTGGGCCACCAAGAAATCTGCTATCGCATTACCTTTAATGGCTTTTTAGTTGATATAGACAATGTTGTATTTGAAATATAGGAGTTGCCACCTGGCCAATCTTATTGATAGTGCAAGGGCTTTGTATAGATACTTAATAGGGCCGATCCTCATGATTAGCCATGTGATGTGGTATAACATGTACTATCTAAATCTCTACGGGATCCAAGCTAAAGTGCAGCATAACTTTTCTACTATAGAGTAATTGCTTTCATACTCTGTGAACTTCTTATCTAGATAATAAATTGCTCATTCTTTCTTTCCTAACTCATCATGTTATCTAAGAATACAACCCATAGACTTATTGAAGACTAATAAACAAAGTATTAGAAGTCAACTAAGAACTGACAGTACTAATGTTGTTAGGTTTGAGAGGTAATGTTTGACTTTAATGAAAGCTTGTTGACATCCTTTATTCAATTCCTCGGGATCCTATTTATGAAAAAGCTAGAAAATCGAATCGTTTTTATCACTGAGCTGGGATAAGAATATGGAGATATAGTTTAACCTTCTAAAGAAACTTCTTACCTCCTTTTGGGTTTGAGGTGGTGGCATGTCTTGAATAGCTTTGACTTGATCTAGGTTGACTTTGATCATTTTTTCTAATGATAAAACCTAGTAGTTTCTTGGATTTGATATCAAAGGTACACTTTGCAGAATTTAGTCTTAATTGAAATTTCATAGTAGTTCAAACAGCTTCTGAAGGTCCAAACCATGCGCATTTTCCCTTGTTGACTTGGTGATCATGTCATCTACATAAACCTTAAAGTCTTTGTGCATTAGGTCATGGAATAACATCACATGGCTCTTTGATAAGTTGCCTCAGCATTTTTAAGTCAAAAGGCATGACCTTGTAGGCGAATAGGCCCTACATGGCTATAAAATTAGTTTTCTCCCTACCTTTGGGTGTAATTTTATTCTAGTTTTAACTCAAGAATCCATCCATGAAAGAGAAAAATGAATTCCCGGTGATGTTGTCAGTCAATGTATTAATTTGGGGTAAGAGGAAGTTATCTTTTGGACAAGCCCGATTTAAATATCAATAATTAATAAACATTCATATTTTGCTATTTATCTTTGGATTGAGAACAATATTGGCATCCCATTTTGGATATTTCGCCACAATAAGAAATCCTATTTAAACTGTTTCTTGACTTCTTCTTTGATCATAAGGAACATTTTAGGTTTCATCCTCTTTAGCTTTTACTAGATTAGTTTGCGTTCTAACTTAAAAGGAAGCTTGTGGACCATAATGTTGGTGTGTAGTCCAAGCATGTCCTGATATGACTAGGTAAATACGTTCTAGTATTCTCGAAATAGGTTTATCAATTTGGTTCTGGGAGAAGGTTTTATAGAAGTTCCAATCTTGACCTCTTTTTGATCCTCCTCAATCCCTAAATTTATGATTTTAATTGGCTCATCATATTTTTCTTCATGCTCAACTAATCGTAACAGATCCTGTGGCATAAATTTCTTCTTAAGATCTTTATTAGAATCAATTCCACTCGTACAGATTGACTGTTCAAAACCGATCCATGAGAGATCATTGAAAACATCTACGTCACTTTACTAAGGCATTTGAAAGGGTGAGGAAACAAATAATATAGACAACATGTTTATAGATAGAGAATTTAAGTAAAGGCAAAGAATAAAAATTGCACACAAGATGACATGCTTTATGCAAAAGTCATTTTTATTGATAATATTTGATAAAAGATGACCATTACATATGACTCCTACAAGCTATTGGGCAGAAGCAAGTAGGCAAAAGCAAGTAGGTTTTAGTTCCTAACATCAAAAGAAAATAGACTAACAAAGCATAGGGGTTTCTGACATGGCCCTATCCTTAAGAGTAAGTTCTTGTCAGCAAAGATGGATCTCTTAGTTTGGCTTTAATGATCCCAGTTGATCATGGAGGTTGTTGACACTAATCATGTTCAAAGTTGGTTCATCATCGTTTGGTAAGGGATTTACAGCAACATTCGGCCTTTAATTTATTGAATTGCAAACCTTGGAATCAATAAGGCTTTGTACGTTTTGCTTAAAAGAAATATAATTTTTAGTATTGTACCCCACTACCCCATCATGGTAGTTGTTATAGGCATTAGGGTTATATCACTATAGGTATGAAGGTTTTTTCTCAGGGGCATAAATGGGAGCAATTAAATGCCCCTAGAGTTGGGCCTAATAAAGCTTTGTATAGGTCATAGGGATAGCGTTGAATTATAATCTTTGCTAGCTTGCACCTTGATTGTTTGGTGCCTTGTTAACAAGATTGTTAGCATTTCAATTGGCTTGCAATTGGTTGTTTCATGGAGGATTTGATGAGATAGTGAAGAATTAATTATAGGTGATGACGTAAACTGGCTGAGAAGGCATCATGACCTAGCTAAAGTGAGCTGCACCTGGGTAGTAAGGATTGGGCACCTAATTTGGCTTGGTTGAGATAGGTTGTCGTAGCTTATGGCTTTACCCCCTTTATTTCTTCTTGTCGAGAATAGGTTTCTTGCTCAACTAGACTATTTATCTATAGAAATCTGCCACTTTTAATCATCACATCGATTACCTTGCCAGATAAAACTAGGTGGTGAACTTCTTAGTGGCATTCCCTACCAGCTTTTTATTATACAAGGCATGTGTGGTGCTGATGAACGTCATTGTCATCTCCTTTTCAGTTAGAGAAGGCTGAACTGAAGTTGCCTTCTCCCTTTACCTTTGAGTGTATTGCCTAAAGCCCTTAATGTGCTTCTTTTCTAGATTCAGAAGAGAAAAAATGCTAAGGAACACTGACTGGTACTAGTTTAAGAAAGCCTTAGCTAGGTTGGCCCACGACTGAATTTTGATATTATCAAGTTTGATGCACCATCAAGCGATCACCTCAATTAAACTATGTTAAAAGTAGTGAATGAGGAGCTTTTTCCTAAGGTACATCCGAACAAGCATAATACGGTCTACTGTTTCATTTAACTTTTCAACCTCTGGTCCCTTGAACTTTCTAGGAATGGTATGATTGGACACTAAAAGCAAAGATTATGCATCAATAGCTGTGAATTTTCACTCCCTTTGATGGCCTGGAGACACTTATCTAGCAACTAAAACTTATCCACTTCGTTGGCAAACATTACAGGCTTCTGACCATTTATTTTTTCTTAATCATCATGGTTGAGGGTTATGGATCTGCTGAAGAAACCCTTATATTTGCTCCATGAAAATCGAGGAAAATTAGTTTGCTACCATAAAATTTAGATAGGTGATTAGTGGTACTAAAAGGGCTAGCATTATGTTAGGTTGATGCTCTTGATGAGTTCCTCCCTGAGTAGCTTTAGTATTATCGAAAAGATGATTTTCTTGATTAACTAATTTTTTTTGATATTTGTTGCAATAGCCAGTTCCTTTTCTTTGGGGTATATTAATAACTCCATGAGCTTCATGATTTATGCTTGTATTTCATCTTATCGATGAAGCATCTGGTCCTGAGACTCCTTATACATCAACTCAAGTCATTCTATCCATGCTTAGTGATCATTTTCCATGAGTTATTTGCGACGAAAAGTGTCATAGCAATGTGGGATGATTGGTTTCATGTTCTTTTCTTGATTTCAAAATCACTTACAGTTTTATGATCATTCCCATAGTTAACTTTGTTAAAATGTATTTATTAATGATTGCTTATGATGAAAAGATGATGATGGAGTCATGACATTAGATAATTATTGGTATGCATACATGAATATGACAATAAAAGAATAGAGTCAATTATGCAAATGTAATAAAGACAATTAGTTTATAGAACAAATTCACCAATAATATCTTTCATGGAGCAACAAAGAAAGTTTAATTGCATATGTTACATTTGAACATATCTAACGCAGTTACATTTTTTAGTTACGTGCTCCAAGAAATTCAAAAACTACTTTTCATGGTCCTCAAGCGGTATGATGTCTCACTTCAATGATCATGATATTTGCCTCAATCTAAGCCATCTTAACCATGATATTTGCCTCGATCTAGGCTACCTAAATTTGCTCAATGTAGTGACAATGATGCTTTAAATAAGTTAGGAGTGCCTAGTTAATCATTGCTCACCATTCTTGTTCACATAGCTTAGAGGCTCTTACCAACTCATCAATATGGTCCTAGCTATCTTGGAGAAAATGTTCCAAACTCTGAACCCTTAGTGCAAGAGCTTCAGTTTTGACCCTATTCACTTTCAAATCTCGTACTTGAGCTTTCAGATGTTCAATTCTCTTTTGATGGGTTAATATGATAGCATGAGCCTTGATGAGCTTTTCATTGTTGATCTTAGCTTCTTCTTGCCACTAATTTAACTCTTTGATGATGACATCACATTCCACCTACCATTCAGCTAATGTCCTTCTAATGCATTGAACTTGTATGCTTTTTTTAGTGCCACATAGTCTATTTCTAGACTTTTAAGATCCTCCTTGAGATGATTTCTTTCCTTGATGACTCGATTCATCTTGCCATCCCAAAGATAGATGTCCTTCTCTAATTGATTATTTTCATCCCTTAGACGAGTGATTTCTATAGCAAAGGTCATTTTTTCTTATTTGACTTCTTATTTAAGCTATTTAATCTTGAAAAGGGCCCATCCAGTTGTACTTGTGACATCCCAACGTTAAACAATGACAAGGTGTCATTGGTATGATGAATCCTCCACTCATTATACCTTAGAGTCATGTTACTTCCTCTCCAATATTTATCCATACAATGAATTTGCTCCCAAGTATGGAAGGTTGCCTGGACTTTTGACTTGTAATCAGGCTCATCATAACCAAAGTCACAATGATTTAGTTCTTGAGCAAAAGAGATGAATTGTTAATGTTGAAACTATCACAGAACTAGGAAAGGGGCATAGCTGGTGCCTCTCCATAATCCATAACTGGCACACAATTATGATATCCATATTTATACATGATGGATTGAGGAAAAAACCATAGGGCCTTCCATGTGACCTGTTCTTCTCCAAGGTTTTGAAACTTTAAGACCTATTGCTCTTTGAACTTTCTTGGGGCCATTCCTTTTTGTGACTTTAGGGATAAGGCTAAAATTGGATAAGAAGTTGTGCAACATTTTCTTCTATTCGAGGCAAAGTGGCTGATGAGCCAAATGTGAAAGAGTAGGGCACATCCGATGAACTAACTTGTCTTTGTTTACTTGCATAAATTAAGGGCTTGAATATTCTTGACAATAATAGTGGGTACAAGGTTGATGTTATAACACAATCAGGAAGAGAAATGTATAACTACGACCTTAACATTGTAAGTTTCAAATTCAAAATGAAAAGTAATCATTTATTCAATAAAATGGTTATGGATTGGGCACATTACAGAATGGTGTTTTGTTTTGGATCCAAAAATGCCTTTACTCAATATGAATGTGGACAAAGTAGAGAAAAATTATGCAACTAATACCTATATATAGCACTGTAGACTTGGACATGTCAATGAGAACTGAATAGCTAAGTTACACAAACAAAGCTATCTCAACACATTTGATAGGACAGTAAATGTTGTCTCCTTAGCAAGATGGCCAAGTCTTTCTTCATTAGTAAAGGTGAAAAGCCTAATATCTTATGAGGCATAATACATATCGTGCATGTGGGCCAATAAACATAATGGCTAGAAATGGATATTCCTACTTCATTACCTTTACCGATGATTACTTAAGGTGTTGGTATGTATACTTAATGAATTACAAGTCTAAAGCTTTTACAAAGTTCAAAGAGTTTAAGGTTGAAGTAGAGAAACAAATTAGTAAGAGATTTATACTCTTAGATCTGATCAAGGAGGAGAATACTTAAATCAAGAATTTTTGGGTCATTGATGGAATATGGTATTCTATGATAATGGACTCCACCTAGAAGTCCAAAATATAATAGAGTGCCTAAAAGAAGAAACTGAACTTTGTTAGACATGGTTTGTACCATGATGTCTAAGGCAGATATTTTGATATCTTTTTGGGGATATGCCTTACAAATTGCCACCTATCTTATGAATAAGGTTCCAACAAAATCTTTGGATAAGACACCATATGACATGTGGTATGGTAAAAAACTAATTTTATCTCATCTTAAGATTTAGGGTTGTCTCACTTAAGTAAAGTGAATACCATCTGGCAAGCTTGTAGCTAGGTTAGATAAATGTAAATTTATGGGGTACCCTCAGGAAACAATTGGATATTACTTTTACAATCTAACTAAACAAAAAATGTTTATTTCAAAAACATGCTATCTTTCTAGAAAAAAAGTTTCTACTAGAATAGTTTAGTGAGAGTTAAATTGAACTTGAAAAAGTTTAAAAGCCACAAATAAACATTCTAATAGAACCATAGTTGAAGGATGAAGCATTAGTTCGACCCAAAACTCAAGGAGCATAAGAACTCTAATGATTTGGTAAGATCAAGTAAGTTCCAAAGAGATATGGATTTCTCTTGGATCGTGATGACTGGCCTTATGATGCTGCACTTACCAGTTATGAGGAAGCAACGTTAAACATTAATTTTAAGAAATGGCTTGATGCCATGAATTCAAAATGGATTCAATAGAGGTTAACCAAGTCCATCCACCTAAAGGGATAAAAAGCATAAGGTGCAAATGGGTTTTTAACAAAAAGACCAACATACATGGCAAGTGCAAATGTATAAAAGCAGACTAGTGAGCAAAGGTTATAATTAAGTTGAAGGCATTAACTATGAAGAAATTTTTTCTCTAGTTGCCATGGTAAAATCCATTCTTATTATGCTTCATGGAATTGGACTATCAGAATTGAGGAAGCAATCCTGATTATCCATGTATATAAGAAGGTAACAAGCAAGCTATTATTTTCTTGTTTCCATATATAATGACATATTGCTCTAGAAATTGACTTACTATTGTAGCAAGCCATT
The DNA here is from genome assembly GCA_038381775.1 of Adansonia rubrostipa. Taxonomy (NCBI): domain Eukaryota; kingdom Viridiplantae; phylum Streptophyta; class Magnoliopsida; order Malvales; family Malvaceae; genus Adansonia; species Adansonia rubrostipa. Next base: position 3,143,583 of record JBBYHM010000003.1, on the reverse strand, counting down.
AAGGTCTAGCTGTTTAGACAATTTTTCGTGAAGAATTTAGGAAAAACAATATTCATTCTAGGAATTAAGATTTATAGAGATCGATCAAAATGAATGCCTGGCTTATCCCAATCCATCTACATAGGCAAAATGCTAAAAAGATTTAGCATGGAACGTTTTAAGAGAGAAAACCTGCCTCTAGTACATGGTGTACATTAACTCTAAAGAATTGTGTCCTAAGACATTTGATGGAAGGACACATATAGAGGGGTTAAACTTTTTGTTAAAGGTTGTACTGATGCTAGCTTCCAATATGATTAGGTTGATAGCAAATAAAAGTAGTTTTGCTTTTACTTTTAGTGGTGCTATAGTCAATTGGAAAGGTTCCAAACATGAAAAAACTATAGAGTCAACAATAAAGGTCGAATACATCCTTACATGTAAGGCCACATTCTAGGAAGGTTGGATTGATAAATCCATTTAATGAATTTGATGTGGTTACAAGCATTATTAATGGAGCCATAGAATAAACTAAGGAACAAAGGTCTTATCACAAGTCCAAATATCTACTCTAGCTATATTATGTAAGTAAAGACTTTAACAAAGGACATGATATATGTATGGAAAGTGTAAATAAGGATAATTGATCCTTTGACTAAAGTACTAACCCAACATAAACATGATTGTTGTATGGAGAGTATGGTTACTTAGACATATGGGCAATTTGCTTTAGTGCTAGTGGGAGATTGTTAGTGTAAGCCTAAGCTAATTGAATTGGCTTGTAACGCATTGGCTTTTAGATATTTCATGTAAAATACATTATATATTATTAATGTTAGGTATTTGATTGTTAGGTATTTCTTTATCCATAAGTTATAATATAATTATTATTAATGGCTTATGAAGATAAAGCCATGAAACATATTGGCTTTGCAAAGGAATTGTAAAAAGTTACAATTGTGAGATCCTTATGCATTAAAGCCATTCTAAAGTTGTTCTTGGTCATTGTATTGTCAAGACGAGGCATTGATAATGCAGAAAGACTAACATATGTTAAGCCTCTATGCATACGATGTATGAACGAATCTCATGAGTTGAAGTATAGTGATACTTAGGGATTATGGGTGCTTGTTATGGTAACAAGTTCACTAAACAAGACTCACTATGAGAGTTCCATTTGGTATTTCACTCAAGTATTTGGAAATAATCTCATGTGTCAATAATGTAAGTAATCCATAGACTTGGGACACTTGTTCACCTTTTATGTGAATTACCATACTTAAATATCATCATGAAAGGGCCCATAATAGATGGATATCAAAATAAAGGGGGTTTTGGGTATGATATAAAGTATACTAAAGGTGAATGAGTGGTCTAGAGAGGATTCATCTCCCTAAGTGATATGAGAGGATATATCCCATTTGTTGCTTGCCCGTGTTAACTCAAAGTCCTTGGCCAAGGCAATACTGATTATGGCATTAACACATAAGGGCTCTAGGACTAATATGGAATTATAGAAAGTCTTAGGCCAGTAAGTAATCAAATTACACATAAAACATGGCAGCAGAAACAAATCAAAGAAACTAATTCGAGACTCTTTTAAACATGATCATCTTGCAAGATCTTGATTAATCTTTTTAGATCAAGAAACCTAAAAAGCTATTTATGATTAAAGCACACCTAAATCTTGAGAAGTCTTTTAGCAATTCCATGACCCAATTATCAAAAACACCAAGCTCGGTTATCGTAAGCCAAAGTTGTCTAAGCATCCAACCTCTAACAATTATCCATATAGGTGACTTAGAGAACCTGTAACAAGGAAGACACTTTGTTGTTAAGAATAGTGATAATAGCTTAGATTTCAATAAATCTTCCTTTGCACTTAGAAGACCTTGATTCAAGAAAGAAAATAAGATAAAGAAAATAAATTTTCTCCAAAAATACCAAATTTGTGCCAACTCCTTTAGAGATTCCAAGGAAATTGCAATCTTGGTTTTCAAAGATCTCTTAGCCCAATTTCAAAACCTATATTTAGCTGTGAAGGACTGTAATCAAGGGTTTATATAGTAGGATTTAAAATTTTAATTTTTGAGAAATTATAATTTTGCCCCTAGCTTATTTGAACTTACTCAAATTAGGCCTAATTAACTATTACTTGTATTAGACATATAAACCCAAGCTTAATTTAATTTCTACTAATTACCCATATTTATGTGACCCATTAGACCCCCTATCATGTTGGCAATAAATATAAAATAGCCCAATCAAGAATATTTTATATTTAGAGACCAAGATTGACATATAGCAATGCGTTATGGCCACCCAACATGCAGGGAGTGTCAATATGGTTTTGACAAGCCTTTCAATGTTTAGTATCTTAGTGCAATAAATATCCTTTCATCATATATCCCAAAATAAGCAAGAGCATGGTTCAGTGTCTAGTCTTAGCTCATTCCATATTAGTATGTAACCCCTTTGTATTAAATCCATAATCAATATTACCTTGGCTAAAGACTTTGAGTCAACAAGGGCCAAGTACACATGAAATATGTCCCCCTATATCACTTAGGGTGATGAGTCCTCTCTGGACCAATCATTCATCTACTATATGATTCATGCCATACCCAAAACCACCCTACCATAAGCATCCAACTATTGTGGACCTATTTATGATGAAATATAAGCATAACACTCCTCATATGGATGACTTGTGTCACAAGTTAACAATCACTGATGCTACTAACACATGGGAGTATTTGCATGGACATTTGAGTGAAATACCAAATGGAACTCTTATATGAATGTCATGCTTGATCCATTTAATGTTGGTCAAGATGCTTGCTTGTTTGCTCTCAAAATTTGATTTTCTAAAAATTTCCCTAAGTTAAGGCCATCTTAACCTCAATAAATAAGGATTAAGATGGACTTAAGGTTTTTTATCTCATTGGTTGGGGAAAAATCAAAGTCTTTATTCTTGGATTCAAAGGTTTTTGAGGTCAAAATTCTTGTTTTCAAAAATAAAAGTATTTCCTTCTTATTCCAAGTTGTTTATGCCTCGTTCCTTGCCTACAATCCTTGTGGCATAGTCAATGGGTTACTTCTTCATCACATTCACACCAAGATTGTGAAATGAACCTATGAAGCCCATGTCACTATTTTCCTACTATCGTGGACATTCGAACATCCATGGCTCGAGTCTAAACCAAAGAACCTAAAAAAAACTGAAAACTCCCTTATTTTTTGCCCTAGCAGCACTATAATCATGGCTTTAAAAACCATTTTTTTAACCTAAATCATTTTTGTAGAATTATAAGATATTTTCCCTAAAAAGGCATTGAATTATCTTTCCAAAAGTATCATGTTTGCCTTTAGATCATTTCGGATGAAAGAGTTATGATTTTTTGAATCGATGCTGCCAAAAACATTTATAAGAAGCAATCTACATTCTGTTTGGACCCTTTTGACCGATCAGATGATTTTTATAAAATTTTCAAATATTTTTCCCAAAATACTAATGAAATTCTCTTTTTGTAAAGGTATTGTTCGTGCATTAACGATTTTGAATGAGTCTAGAATGATTTTTCTAAGGTAGCTATACCCTTTCTCCTGCATGTGCTATCAATGTCGTGCTTGACCCAACTTTAAAAATTATTTTCACCTGAAAGGAGAATTTTTGGGACTTTTGGAATATTTTCACATGAAACCATATCAAGTCACCTTTCTAGTGGCACCCACCCGGCTCTTTACACTTTTGAACTTGCTCAAAACAAATTTAAAAAGAGGGATAGTGTGATTCTATCCTTATTTTCATCATTAGTAGAAATTAACTGAATTTTTTGAATTCCCACTCTGAGACACTAAGTGGCACCAATTAGTCCCTTAATGTCAAAACATATGGGTTGACCTCGTAGGTCTGGATCAAGGCATAAGTAATCTTTATTGTGTCACCCAATTTCCTTTTTACATAAAGTCACCTATTTTGTCAAAAATTTCTCAAATGTCATTTTGTTAAGAAATCACCAAACCTTTATCAAGATAAATCCTTCGAGCTCATCTCTCCAAAATGATCAAAGTTTCCATTAGAGATATTCCAACCTCAATATCTAAGGGGATACTCTAACCCTATTTTTACAAACTTTATTCAAATTTCAAAACTTACCAAAGTTTTCATCAGTGGGGATACTCCAAACCCATCCTTCAAGGGGATACTCCAAACCTTTTTTTCAAAAATTATCATGAAATAGTCAAATTTGTCAACTTAAGTTTGTCAATCTCATTTTTCTTAAAATTATCAAGAAAAAAATCAAATTTTCTGTCCTTGAATTTTCTCTGAACTTTTCAAAATTCAAACTCGAGTTTCATGTCTCGATTAGTCAATGGATCCCAATGTGTCTTCTAAATTGCTGGCTCAATTATTGTTAGATAATCAATGAAAATAATTCGATGCATTTCGATCATCCCTTCCCTTCTTCCCTCTTTTGTGTAATTTATTTTATGCAATGTTATTTCTTTTTCATCTTATTAACATGTTTTCCTTTGTGTTAATCATCTTGCATTCATATATTCAAAATTGTTTTCAAAAAAAAATCACAAAGGCAATGTTTTATGTTAGTCTCTCTCTAGTGCTTGGCACGAAATATCCATTTTTTAACAAACTTAAATTTGGAGATCATTTTTAGTCACAATCTCCATGTTCCTTACCTCTCCAAGGCCCATATGAGATTTAAATTTTCTTTGAAGCATGGCTTTACTATTTTGTCAAAATTCATGTGCTAAAAAAGGGGGGATTATATCAAATAATGACAAGTCAAAACTAAAGAAATTAGAATCAAGTTGGGATAAGGTTAGATAGTTAACGATTTCGGGGATCACAAGGAGGGTTGTACTTTCTTGCATGTAACCACCTTTAGAACCCAATTGTTGAATATTCAGATAATGTAGACCATGAAATCAATGTCTTCAGTTTTCTAACTCGAAGTATCAGTTTCAGTAGGCATCCAATCATGCCTAGCCTAAATGATTGGTGGTGACGCTAATTGTTGGCCACTTCATGATGGCCACCTAAGACTAGTTAGGTGAGCTATTCATTTGACGATCCCCTTTTATGAGCAAAAGCCGAGAATCCATACTTTTTCACTCTCATTATGTCAAGAAGAGAAGAGTACCTGTCGAGAGGACACTTAACCATCGAGAAATATTTTTAAGTCGTGCATGCTTCTTTGTTGGAAGGTATGTTGTCGATAGCTTGGGAACTCCACTGAGGACTAATTTTGAATAGTTAGGATTATAACTAGCTATGTCTTACTTGGTTCTTAATTTCTTTAATTTTTTATCATTATTTAACTATAATTTGTCATGACTATTGTCATGTGATCATTAGGGACTATTTTGTTCCCAAATAAATTTAATTCAATAAATATCATAATACAAGGGTAAACAAAGAGTTTAATTGTTTCCCTGACACAGACTGCTCACTTACATATGCATTTAGATTTCTACCAAACTCCATGGTAAGTTTAGGGCCCCAATTATTAAAAGGAAGTGAACTATCCACCTTTGTGAGTACCCCTCCGAATAGACAGAGCAATAACTTTTGAGGTATAAATTATCTATGTCTCTTGTGAGTAGCCTTTCGTATATACATAGGAAAATACATCCACTAGATCAAACTTATTTTGCTAAGCCTACAATGGGCCTAGGAATAAGGTGCCTTGGCTATTCTTATCAGATGGATGAGTGATTCGGATGCCAATTAAGATGTTAACTTAAACCCATATACTAAACCTTGAGAACTAAATCATGTCAAACAATATCAAAATGCTGCTAGAATGACTCAAAGAATAGAGATACTTAGGGAAACACTTCTAGCCTTTACTTTTGCATACCAAGTACATAGGTAATAAAGAATGAACATTGTCACCTACGTGTGTCATGTCAGTGTTAGGACACAACATCATGTTGTCCAATTTACAGCTTAACACATGTCAAATACTAAGTGATGGCATATGTATGCCACTGTATGGGTTATTGGCTTATCTCTAGAGGTATCTTATCACCTCACTAAAGGTGATTTGTGACTTTTACCTTGACACATTATTATGTTTTTTGTGGGTATTTACCTTGTCATGATACTTGTAATTGTCATGTCTAACTTTAGCCATTGTAACGCCTATTATCAGGGCATTTTCTATTATTTTTTTCCATTATTTTTTCTTGTATGTATTATTTTGTATTGTCACTAACCTTTTTCCCATTTGTTTGTTGATTGTTACATGTATCACGCATCATAATCATCATTATGGGGCAATTGGCTGTGGGTTTAGAGTTCAGCAAGAGTTGTATGTCATGGAGCAATAGTTCGTTTCCCTCCTTAAGTCTTTTAAAAAAGTCAGAGCATGGTCAAAGGGTTGACAGTGCAAAGATTGGGTTATCCTTAAGCCTAGCAATGTCTCGAAGGCATAAAAGAAAGTCAAGACAAGGTACCATTAAAATGATTGGCACAATCCGAAGCACATATGGGCTAGTTGGGACAATAGTGAGAAAGAGTCATTAATAAAAAGATATAGGGATATAGCTCTACTATTTCAAGCTCGGTTAGACTTTGGCCTATTATGAGTGGCATCAAAGTTTTGGAATCCAACATACCAATGCTTCTCTTTAATTAGGAGGATTTGACTCCACCATTAATGAATACACTACATTGCTCAACATTAAAAAGGCCAAGTCTAATAGGATATATTGTAAAGTGATATAACCTTTAACTTTCAAGAGTGGACTAGCATAGATCCTCGAAGCCATAGAGTCTTCGATCAATGGCCATGTCAAGATAAAAGGGAATAGCGAATGCATTTCTTAGGCTCATTTGAAGGAAACAATGCCAAATATTACTGATCCAAACAAAGTTAAGGATATTTTTGCCTTGGTGATAAATGAGTTGTTCATATTCCTGAAGCCTTGGATATATAGAGGTAGTAGTAGTAGGTTTCTTCTCCCACTTATGTTGCAATGTCAACCTCGCATTTGCCATCATTGTCGAAACCATTCGAGCCCTTAGCTTTTGCAAGAAAATAAGGATGGGTAGATTCATCAGATTTGCCCCGCTCTTTGTTAGTCACTTTCACATCAAAGAAATAAGGGTAATGCATAATTTCTTTTCTAACTTAGCCTTCTCTCTAAAGTCCTCGAGAAACTGTGTTCCCAAGACAACTCAAAAGAATAATGGATTAAAATTCTAGAACTTTCAAGAAAAAAAAGTTACATGAAGAGCCCTATTAATGGCCCTCCAATCATTCATATACAAGTGCAGCTATTATACTTACATGCCATTTTTGGGGTTATAGGGAAGCACTAACTATGCACCCCTCCTAGTTATGCGACAGTTTCAATGTTAGTAATTCACCCCATTCTTTGAAAACCTTAAGTACTGAGACTTCTAATTTGGAGAAGCCAACTATAAATCAAAAGTCTAATTAGCCTTTCATGCATAGAAGAAGGCCCACTACATGGAAAGATATTACAGAGAAAGCACTGTGACTCTAGGGTATGATGAATAGAGGTCTACCATATCAATGACATATTGCCACTACCTAATATTGGGACATTGCAAGTCTAGATGGATGAGCCTCTTTCTAAAGTTGAACTATTTAGACAGAAAGAGCTATCTTTGCTACAAAAATTACTCGATTAAAGGAGAAAAAAAGGTTAGGTAAAGATGGACATCTACCTCTAAAACAACAAAATGAAGTAAATGGTTAAATAAAGAAATTGATTCAAAAAGGATCTTGAAAGTTTGACTAAGCATTATATGGCATTTTGAAAAGGGAACAAGTCTCAACGCATCGACAAGTCATCAACCGAATGGGAAGCAGAGTTTGCTACCCTTAATAAAGAACTAAATCAATGAAAAAAAGGCTGGTTCAGTAAGGAAAAGCTTATAAGGGCTCATGCCCTCACATCAACTTACCAAAAAAGGAATAGATGACTTAAAGCTCAAGTATGGGACTTGAGGGTTGCTAGAATTAAGAAGAAACCCTAAAACTTAGGGTTTAAGATCTAAAACATTCCTTCCAATCTTACTAAAACTTTACCACTGAGTTGGTGAGAACTTTCCAACAATAAGAATGAAAAGGGTAGGTGATGATTGACTAGGCACACCTAAATTATCAAAAGTGATGCCATCACCTCACTGAGCATATTCAAATAGCACAGTTAAAGGCAGATGATACAATCGAGATGGCTCTATCCTCGAGGTAAGACATCATACCCATTGGTGACCATGAGCAATAGTTGTTGAGTTTCTTAGAACACATGATTAAACAATGTAATCATGTTAGATATTTTTGGATGTAATCTTCTAATCGTGTTAGATATTTGTTGCTCTACAAAAGATGTCATTGGTGAAGCTATTGTATAAGCTAATTGTCTTTATTGTATTTGCATATTTAACTCCATTCTTTTCTAATCTTATTTATGCATCCATAGCAATACTTATTTATTGTAATGAATCCATACTCATTGTCATCTCATCTTAAGCAATCATTAATAAACACATTTAAAATAAAAAGCCTAATAGGGGAATGGTCATAAAAGTGCAAAGATTTTGAAATCGAGCAAGGAACACACAATCGAATATTACACACTACTAGAATTCTCGCTGACACAAACAGATCATGGAAAATGATCACTAAGAATGCATTAAGCGACTTGAGCTAATATACAAAGAATCACAAGAACAAATGCTTTATCAACAAGATGAAATACAAGCTTAAATCATGAAGCTCAAGGAATAATGATAGCTTTCATAAAGGAAAAAGGGTAAGCTAGTATTGTGGATACCCAAAAAAAGCTAGTTAATCTAGAAAATTGCCCCACCAATAGTACTAAAGCTACCCAAGAAGAAACCCATCAAGAGTAACAGCATAACATGACACTAGCACTGTTGGTACCACTTGTGATATATCTAAATTCTAAGTGACCAATCAATTCATTCCTTAGATTCCAAAAGGTGAATAAAGGAGTTTTCCTAACTGGTCCTATAACCCTTGACCTTGATGATCAAGAAAAGACAAATGTTCAGAAGCCTACAATATGCTAATGAGATGGACAAGTTTTAGCAGTTAGAGAAGCATCTCTAGGTCGTCAAGGGGAGTGACAAGTTTTGAGCCATAGATGCAAAATCTTTTATCTCTAGTATCCAACCTTGTCATTCCCTCAAAGTTTAAGAGACCCGAGTTTAAAAAGTTTAATGGAACTACTAACCCTATCATGCATATTAAGATGTACCTTAGGAAATGGCTACATACAAAAAAGATGAAAAGCTTTTTATCATTGTTTTTAGCATAATTTGACTAGGGCACTGCCTGATGGTACATTAAACTCGATAATGTTAAGATTTAATCATGCCCAACTTAGCCAGAGCCCTTTTAAACTAGTACCTGTATGAGTTGTATTGGGCTCTCTATGGTTTTTTTTCCTTATGCACTTAGAAAAAAAGCTAACTGAAAGTTTCAATCAATATACTCAAAAATGTAGAGAAGTGGAAGCTTTAGGCCAACCCTTTCACTAAAAAGGAGATGACAATAACATTCATCAACACCTTACGAGCCCCATAATGCAAGAAATTGGTACAGAAAGCCATTAAGAAGTTTTTAGATTTGGTTTATCCAGCGAGATGATTGATGCATCATTTAAAAGTGGCAGGATATTGTAGGAGAGCCATCTGGATCAAGTAAGAGGCCTACTTCTAATAAGAAGAAAAATTGGGAGGCAAACACCATATGCTATGCCAACCTAATGCAACTGAGCCAGTATCAAGTGCCTAATCCTTACTACCCAAGTGTGCCCTAGTCTAACCCAGTCATGCACCTTCTTAGTTGATTAATGTTGTAACTTATAACATATCTTTTACATTCCTACCAAATCCACCTAGAAATAACCAACCACAAGCCAACCAAAATATCAATATTCCTACTAACAATGCACCAAAGAATCAAGGTGCAAACCAGCTAAGATAATTGTTCAACCCTATCCCATGACTGATAAAGAGCTTAATTAAGCTTTGCTCCAAAAGCATCTAGTTAATCCAATGTACGTCCTAGAGAGAAAAAAAAAACTTTATACCCTTAGTGGAACAACCTTAATGCCCATTATGACTATGATGCTAGGGCAGTGGGACATGATACCAAGAGTTACATTCATTTAGGGCAAAGGGTACAAAGCCTTATTGATTCAAAGGTTTTGTAATTCGAGATGAATTAAGGCCCAAATATTGCTGCATATGCCCTACCAAAGTATGCTAAGCCAATGATGAACATCATTGGTGTCAAGGATTATTGTAAAGTCAAAAAGAGTATAGAAGAAGTCAACACATGATGATTCTGGTTTATTAGATATTGATTCAAGCAGGCATGCTTAACGTAGTTGAAAGATTAGAAGAAAAACTTGATGATTTCTATGACTTCCACACTATTGATGGCCATACTCCTCATACATGCAAAGAATTACACACAATGGTTTAGAGAATAACGGGTGAAAGCAGCATTTAATTCTATGACAAGAAGCAAGCATTTCTCATTGAATCGATAAATATGATTAAAGAAGAAATGACATAACCACTATATGAAAGAGGATGACCCCTTATCCTCTATGGATAATCAAATTTCAGGGTAAGTTCTTTAATGCTTATGCTGAGACTGTTTATAGAGACTCTTGCACTTTTTCGTATAAGAGCTACAAAGCTGTTCCTTAAAAATATGAGGGGCAAGTCATGATGATCAAAAAGCCCACTCAACTAACTATCACTGTCGACTTGTTAAGAGTTAGCCATTAGACTCACAGTGGGAAATATTATGCACCTCTAGCTCAAGATAGTAAAAAAAGTGACACCACCCAGAAAGTTGACATATTTCAAGATAAGACAAAAAACTTAGAGTCTAAAAAAGTCAAATAGGTGGTGGATAAAAAAGAAGCCATCGATTTTTTAAATTTCATTAAACACAGGAAGTACAATGTCATCAATCAATTGAGCAAACAATCAGCTAAGATCTTTATATTATCCTTACTTTTTAACTTAAAAGTTTATTAAAATGCAGTATTAAGAATGTTAAACAAGGCATATATGTTGTCAAAATTTCAATAGGAAAATTGGATCACCTGGTGAACAACATCACTGCTGATAACTGCATCTCATTCATCGATGGCGAGATCCCTCTCAGAGATAAGGGTTGCTACAAAGCCCTACATATCACCATACACTACAGAGGATGCATTTTGACAAAGTTCTCATGGCCAATGGCTCTGTTCTTAAACAAGCCTTTTGTTAATGTATCCCATATCAAGCATAGCCATATAGCAGTGCAAGTATTCGATAGGACCTGTTATGGAGTTACCAGGAACATCTCCATCCTACTTCAAATAGGCCCATGCATTTATAATATTGATTTTCAAGTAGTGGATATCATTCCATCCTAGAACTAGTTATTGGGAAAACCTTGGATACATTCAGTTGGGGCAGTGCCCTCATCTTTACATTAAAAGCTAAATTTATGATCAAAGACAAAGTGGTCAATATAAGGTCGAAGAAAAGAAGATCGTTGCTACTTTTACGATGTCACTTACAATGAAACAAATGAAGATACACTTAAGTTTTCCTTCTAGTCATCCAAGTTTGTTAATGCTATATTCTCAAAAGAAGGCCTGCCAATAGTTAAGCCTTGACTGTCAAGGAATACCTACATCGGTTTAAAGTTAACTATTAGCAAGGATTGCCAAGTTGGTAAAATGCTTGGTAATAATCTACAAGGAATGGCCAAAGCTTTAAAGGTTATTAGTTAGGTCACTAAGAAGGGCCTAGGATTCAAGTTCAACATGCAATGTAAGAAATAATAAGTTAAAAAGGCTAGAGACTAAAGGCTAGCTGTATGTTGGGTCAAGAGCTAAAACCAAAGCTGATGTATTCCCACTAATCCGTGAGACTAGTCATTTGGAAAGATGTGTGGATTTGAATAAGGCAAAAAAAGGAAACACTAAGGATGTCTTGGTCATTTTGAATCAGGCTCTCTGCAATGTCCATATCTATTCCATTGATGATTAATCGAGCCTATCGAAGTCAAACAATGAAACTTACCCCTATTCATCAGAGTTTTTTCTTAATAGTAAGGTTGTGTCGGAAACCCTTGTGCTTTTTAAGTTTAATTACGTGTAACATCAAGAATTAACAACCTGCTTGCTTCTACCTAATAACTCGTAGAGATCTTGTAATTGGCGCTTTTATAAGATATTATCAATAAAAATGACTTTTGCATAAAATATTTCATCTTGTTCGTTGATTTTTCTTCTTTACCCTTGCTCAAATTCCCTCGTTGTACACATTTTTATCTATATTGTTTATCTACTCACTCATTCAGATGCTCTGATAAAAGTGACATGGATATTTCCAATAGGCCCCTGAAGATTGATTTTGAACAATCAGTCCATATTAGTGAAGTTAACTTCGAAGAAAATTCTAAGGAAAACTCAATGCTACTAAATTTGTTACGATTAGTTGAGCATGAAGAAAAACAGATTTTTCCTTATAAGGAGCCAATTGAAGTCATAAATTTAGAGATAGAAGAAGATCAAAATGAGGTCAAAATTAGAACTTCTATAAAACTTTCTACTAGAACCAAACTAATAAACCTATTTTATGAATACCAAGGCGTATTCGCTTAGTCATACTGAGACATGCTTAGTTTGGACACTGATAATATGGTCCACAGACTCTTCTTCAAATCGGACTGCAAACCAATCCAATAAAAGTTAAGGAAGATGACATAGAAGATACTTCTTAAGATCAAGAAAGAAGCTAAAAAATAATTTAAAGTAAAATTCTTCAAAATAGCAAAATATCTAGATAGGGTTGGCAATATTGTCCCTGTCCCTAAGAAAGATGGCAAAGTATGGATGTGTGTTGATTATCAAGATTTGAATCAGGCTAGTTTAAAGAACACTTTCCATTACCATGCATTAATACTATGGTTGACAACACAGCTAAGAACTTTTTATTCTCTTTCATGGATAGATTCTTGAGTCATAACCAAATCAAAATGGCATTAAAATACATGGAAAAAACTACCTTCATAACAATTAAAGACATATTTTACCATGAAGTCATGCCATTTAGACTAAAAATGCTAGGACAACTTATTAAAAGACCATGGTGACACTATTCCATGACTTAGTGCACAAGGAAATCAAAGTTTATGTGGATGATATAACCACCAAGTCAATAAGAAAATATGAGCGTGTCACAGATCTTCAATAACTCTTCGAACAACTATGAAAATTTTAACTAAAGTTAAACCTTACCAAAGCTTTCAATATCATGTCGGGCAAGCTACTAGGCTTCATTATCAGTAAAAAGGAATCAAAGTTGACCTAGATAAGGTCAAAGCTATTTAAAACATGCCATCACCTTGAACCCAAAAGGAGGTCAGAAGCTTCTTGGGAAGACTAAACTATATCTCTATATTCATATCCCAACTCACTAACACATTTAACCTATCTTTTAACTTTTCTACAAATAGAATTCTAAGGGATGGAATTTAGAATGCCAAGAAGCCTTTGACAATGCCAAACATTATTTTTCAAACCCACTAAGCTAGTACCATCAATTCCTGATCAACCTTTGATCATCTACTTAGTAGTCTTTGACTAGTCTATGGGTTGTCTGCTTAAACAGCATGAGGAGTTAGGAAAAAAAAAGCAAGCAATTTACTACTTGAGCAATAAGTTTACTAAGTGTGTAAACAACTACTCGGCAATTGAAAAATTATGCTCTGTTTTAGTTTAGATGGCTCAGAGACTCAAGCAAAATATGTTATACCACACCACCTAGCTAATTGCAAGACTTAACATTATCAAGTATTTATGCAAAGCCCCTACGCTATTAGAAAGATTGGCCAAGTGGCAAGTCCTATTCTCTGAATACGATATCGTCTATGTCACCTAAAAGGACATCCAGGGTAACATAATAGCCAACTTTTTGTCAAGTTGCGCAATAGGCTACTACAAACCTTTGAATTTTGATTTTTCATATGAAGATCTAATGTGCATCATTAAAGGGGAAAATATAACTAGTCATGACCAATTGTGGGAAATGTGCTTTGATGGAGTGCCAAATGCTTTAGGTCATAGAATTGAGGCAATACTAATTTCACTTAATAAGAGTCACATCCTTTTAGGGCCAGACTAAACTTTGATTGCACGAAAAAATATAGCAGAATATAAAGCTTATGTCATAGGCTCCAAATGGCTATTAAGAAAAATGTTAAGACCTTACAAGTTTTTGATAACTCAACCCTAGTCATCTACCAACTGAAATGAGACAGGCAAACTTATGATGCTAACTAATTTATTATAGGAAATTGATTTTAAAACTTAAAAAAAAAATTGATGATAATAGGTTTCAGCACTTACCTCAGAAAGAGAACCAAATAGCTTACGCCTGGGCCACTTTGTCATCCATGTTCTAAGTTAATCGAGAATCAAATATTGCACCCATTCAGATGAGCATTTATATAACTCTGGCATATTATCATAATGTCAAAGAAGAAAAGGATGGCTTACCATTTTATCATGACATCCTTTGCTATATTAGGGATCAATAGTACCAAAAGCATGCCATAAAAAAGACAAAAGGAACATCAAGAGAGTGGCTATGAGATTCATTCTTGTCACCATGTGCCTGGCCTTTAAAACTTCAAACAATTCGAAGGGCATAGCACGCTCGACTTAAGAATAAATGATGATTGAATGTGGTCAAGCCTTTAAGCTATCCCTTGATTGGGATTTGGATTAGGCATGATAATATGAAGGCGTAAGGACCGTAAGAAAAGTCACTCATCCAACTGGACCTGGATGGCCACCATGAAATGGCCATAAACTTTGGAGTCGCCATTGATCATTTTAGGCTAGGCAAGATTAGATGTCTATTGAAAATAATATCATGAGTTACGAAACTTGTAACATTGATTTTAAGGTCTATTAAGTCCAAAGTTTCATTGGTTAGGCTCAGGAGTTGGTTACTTGCAGGGAAGGACTAGCATCCCCATGATACCTGAAATCGATACCTACTAGCTATATCTCACTTCGGTCTTAGTTAAATCAATTCCATGTGGTTTCTATTTTGATATAATCCTCTTTAATGCATGAAGTTTTGGAAAATGTAAATTCAAGGTTTTTTTATTAAGAAAAATTAGATCATCTATGGGCTTCAGATATGTGAGGAACATAGGGATTTTTTTATGAAAACAATATCCAGATTGGATTTTAAAAATTGCATGTTTAATATTAGGCACTGGAGAGATACCAACACGAAACATTACCTCATAAATTTTATCAAAAAAAATTTTAAATATTATGCACAATAACACTACAAAAGGAAATAAGTTGAAAAGTGAGAAATATAATAATATCGTCAACAAGCAATCACAAACAAAAGAACATAAAAACAAAGGGGCGATCGAAAGGTATCTCATAATTGACTTCAATTATTGAAGAATAATCGGGATGACAATTTTATAGACCGGTCTAGATTCAATGGTAATTTGAAAAACAAAGATAATTTTTATCAAACAGTTTGAGGCATCCGAAAGAGAAAATTTTAAGTTTTTGAAGTAAAAGTAGGGTTGGAGTATCCCCTCGGAGAGGTAGGGTTGAAGTATCCCCAAAAATAGAGTTATGAAAATAGATAAGATTAAAGTGAAAATTTAAATTTTTAAATAAAAAAAGTAGGGTTGGAACATCCCTCTAGGTAGTGGGGTTGGAGTATCCCTAAAATTAGGAAAACATTTAGGAACAAGGAGAAAATTTAAGTAAAAAAATAGGGTTTGAGTATCCTCTTTGAACAGTGGAGTTTGAGTATATCCACTACCAAAAATTTTAATATGAAATCCTATTTTTTTATTTTAATCTTGTTCTGAGTCAAAAAAGGTTAATATTGTGAGAGAGGCTAAAATGATGCATTTTGAAACATCTGAACATCTCAATAAAAGGAGATTCAAAAATTAAGTTGAAAACAGGGGACAATATCGTGTCATCTTCATTTTTGAATTTTTTTGGTACATCCAAAAGCTTCAGGGGTAAATAAGGTATTGCTGGAAAGGTAACTCGATAAGATTTAATATAAAAATATTTTAAAACTTCTAGAAGTTCACTTCCTAGGCAGAATAAACATGCAAAATCAGGTTTGTCTCAACTCTGGTAGCATGTAAAATTAAAAGGGCATGATGGATTTCAAAAAATCATTCTAAGCTTATCCGGGATCATTAGATCATGGATAACACCTTTCCAGAAAGGGAATTTTGTAAGCCTTTTGGGAAACACATCTAGAAATTTTGTAAAAATCATTTTATGGGCTGAAATGGCCCAAATAGAATGTTGCACGTTGGTTCTAAAGGTTTTGAGCAGCAAAGGTTCGAAAAATCATAACTCCCTCTTCCAGGATGATCCAAGGTTAAATAAGACACTGTTAGAAAGGTAATTAGATGCCCTTTAAAGGAAAAATATTAGAAAAATCAAAGAAAATATTTTGTGGCTTGAAAATAATTTTTCAAGTTTAGATTACAGTGCTGCCAGAGCAAAAATAAGGGGATTATTCAATATTTTGGTTTTTTCAAAGATAGATTCAGGCCTAGGACATCCGAACATTCATGATAGAAAGTAACACCGGCTTCACAAGTTCATTCCATAATCTCAAAGTAGTTTGGAATGATGGAATAACCCATTGACCTTGTCACCAAAATGAACATTTGACTCAAGATCAAGGTTTAATACTAAAAAGGATTTATTTTTTCTTTTGAAAAATAAACATTTTTCACCATGAAAGCCATAGCTAAAATTTTGATTTACCCTCAAGATCGGGAGACCAATTTAATGAAAGCATTAAGTCTATGCTATTCTTCATCTATTAGACGTAGCGTGAAGTTAACTTAGAGATTTTCCTAAAAATTAGTTTGTAAGAGACAAGCAAGCATTCTAATAGAGATATCATGAACAAAATACAGCAAATACAAAGATAAACATGGATTAAACATGTAAACAAGCAAAGATGACATTTTGACATGGACATGGGTGACATAGATGCAAGAGGATAACAAATAGGTGCATAGAGATAATATAAACATGTTTATACAAAGGAATGGATGTTAGGGTTGTCAAGACAGCATTTTTATTTCATGAGCCTCCTTGAAACACAAGAAAAATATTTGAACCTACCAAGACACATTAAGGTGACCATTTCAATATGAAATAGATATGCGAATATGGAAGGAAAATGGCAAAAGATGCATGAAAAGAGGCTATATGATGATGAAAATAAAGCATTGTGAGCTTTTATAACTAACAACATCAAGATGTCAAATGGGTCATCAAGATCCTAGGACTACCACAATCAAGGCAACAAAGATGCATGGGAGTATTAAAAGTGTCATGGCAACATGAAGGGTTCACTAAAATAAAATGGATTATCAAAATAAAGAATATATTGAACGAGGTAAATTATACCAGCAAAGGCTTGAAGTTTCCTCTTTTTTTAAAGTAGACTTTAAGCTAGGTTCCTTCCCTCTTTTTGCTATTGTTTAGCAAGAAAAAGGTGAAAGGAAGAAGCTTTTTAGGAATATGGTCACTGATGTAGTGTTTTAAGGATGAAAGTGTGTGAAAGGTTGAGTTTTTTAGGGTGTTCTGGTGGTGGTTTTAGGGAGATACGAGAATAGAAGTTGGTTGAGGGTAAAAGGTAATAGAACAGTGTTTTGGTTAGTTTTTAAAGCTAAAGTGGCTGGATTTGTAGGGATGGATGAGTTTTGCTGGGATTGCTAGAGAGCTTCTTTGATAGCTGAAAGAGTTATTTTTATGAGATAACTAGTTGTGTCTTTTTTGATTAAATTCTCAGCCCTTCCTTTTAGAAGATAATGCAAAGGGCACTTTTGATTTTTCTTTTCTGTACTGGGGGAGATCTCTAGCTGCCATGCTCAGTTGACTCTCTTTTTATTGGCTTTGCCATGCTAAACAAGAAGGTAGAAAGGCTGTGATAGCCTACAACTAGAGATATGCCCGCCACACCCTTTTACACCCATATATCTTATAAAAGTGACCTTTGTGATTAATTGTTTAGACTCCAAAATTTTGTGAGAATCCGTTAATGAACCCATAGTTGAGGTTTAAAATGTTTTATGGTAGTTTCTTGATGCAAAAACATGTTTAAATCAGGTTTTCGAAGGCTAAAAAGTGGCTCAAACTAGGCAAAAATGCCTTGGTGTATCGATAGAAAACATGTTGTATCAATACAAGAAGTATTTTTTACTCCTGAGTATTGATACAATGAGCTATGTAGTGATACTAAGAGCAAATTCTAGTCTTGAGACTTAGAGGCCTATATCGATACACCATGGATTTGTATTGATACTCATGCTTGTGTATCAATATATTTTGCCAAACATCATAACTTTAGCTACTGCCAAGGTTTGTATTGATACAAACATGCCAGGTATCGATACCATACCTTAGGTATCAATACCAAACCCTATCATATTGATACTATATGTGAAAATTCAAGTTTTTCACACCCTAAATGCCTCGTATCAATACTTGTTCCCTAATATAACTTGTACAAACCTTTGGCTTCTCGATTTACCTTAACTTGGTTACAAACAATAGGAAATTGATTTGTGTATTCATTTGAATAATCTTGGTGACACCATGAAAAGTGGCCTTTGATGCCTCATTTTTATATTTTCTTTAACACAGCCCATAGGCATTTTAGACATTCCTAAAAAAATTTCTCGTTAGGTGCCATGTCATCTTTTACCTAACTCTTAGGATGCAAAAAACTAGTCCGGATAAAATAAGGTGTCTATAATTCTGGATGGGGAAATCTTATATAAGAAAAGTCAAGATCAAGTGTTGCTTAGTTATGTTGGTGCTTCTAAAGCCAAAAGGATCTTAGAAGAAGTTCATGAGGGGATGCATTGTATGCATGCTAATAAGCATCGGATGGCCAAGCAAGTCATAAGATCGAGCTATTACTGGCTAACTCTTGAAAGGGACTATAAAAACTACACCCAAAATGTCACAAGTGTCAAATTTATGCAAGCATGATTAATACCTTACCATTACCGCTTTATGTCATGATAGGCCTATGGCCCTTCTCTATATAAGGTGTGGATAAAGATTATGCCCATCACCACTAAAGCTTCTAATGAACACTGATTTATCATAGTGGTGATTGATTACTTCACTAAATGGTTGGAGGCAGCACCATATGCCAATGTCACTAAGTCAATTGTCTGCAAGTTCATAAAATAGAACGTCATCTATCGATATAAACTTTTTAAACATATCATCACTGATAATGCTTGCAACTTGGAAAGCAACCTGATGCAAGTTGTGTGTTCCTAATTTAAATTAGCACTATAACTTTGTGTCATACTACCAAAAAATGAATAGGGCAATAAAAATATCGAAAAGATAGCCGAGACTTACAAAGAAGATAGCCAAGACTTACAAAGATTAGTGTGAAAAACTACCTTTCACACTCCTCGCATATGGAACTTTAGTCTAAACTTTTATAGATGGTAACATTTCCCTTGCTTATGGATGGATGCCATCTTACTTGTAAAAGTTAAGATCCTTACTCTAAAAGTCATGATGGAGGCCAAACTCTAAGAGGCTGAAAGAGTTAGAAACCAACATGATCAGTTGAATGTTATTGAAAAATTTGACTAAAAGTCATTTGCCATGGTCAACTACATCAAAGACGTATGATTAGGGCTCATGACAAAATGGTATACCTCTAAGGTTTTGATGAAAGAGAGTTGGTACTCAAGAAAATCCTCCCTATCCATAAAATGCTTGAGGTAAGTAAACCCCTAATTAGAAGGGATGTTGTGTCATGAAACAAGCTTTCTCTGGAATGGCCTTAATCATAATGAAAATGGATAGTAACATCTTTCCTAACTGTGTCAATTTAAACTTTATCAAGAAATATTATGCCTAAAGGATGAAAACTCAAAAAGGCATCATTTGTCAAGAACTCGTCAAAACGTTCAAAAAAAAACTAGTTTTGACTAAACTCAAACCAAATCAGATTTTACCCAAAATACCCATCAGAAAAACCTCAGCCAAACCTTCACCTAATCCTAATCCCATCAAACTAAATCCCATTCCAGCTTTACCATTGACCAAACCTCAATCAAAACTAACCTCAACCAAATTAAACCTATTCTGAGTCAAAGGCAACTATTAAATGTTGCAGGGTAATCTTAGAGGTTTTCAAAAGATTGGATCATGTCTGACAAATTGATCATTTGGAAAGGTCTTAAGAAGCATCAGATTATATATTCATGTCATGATTATCAAAGGCATCAATCACCTAAAAGATCTTCTCATTATCATTATACCATTTTTTCAATTATAAATAGAATTATGTCACCTTGCTTTTTAGGAATGAAAAACTATCTTGTTTCTTTTTAATCTCTATCATTATTTTTGCATTACATTATGCTCGTCATTTATTTGATAATTTCGTTAACCAAAGAAAATTAAGATCAAGATTTCTTGACATTACATGAAAGGATGAAGAGAGCATAAAGAGCTTCATTCATGCCTTGAGTGTCAAATCATTAATCCATATGCCCAGTACCTAACTATCATGATCATATGTCGATTGTCCTCGACTCCCAAGGTCATTAGTCATGAAACACTATCAAAATTACCCCAAACCAAATTCACACAACTTATTCAAAATCCTATCAAAACTTAAACACTAAATAAGCCAAATGTCACCTATTCCATAGACTGCCAATAAGATCCAGCAACCCAATAAAAAATGATCATCAAACACCCTAAGTTAAGAAAAGTAACCATCCAATTCTCACCCTATTAATAATAGCAGTTTGGTATATTGAATCAAGAAAATGATCAACCTAGCATTAAATCGCCTAAAGAGAGTCTTAACCATAAAGCCCATCAATGTCTAAAGTTATAACTTTAAACTAAGGCGTTAGGAAAATAACTGTCAAAGCTCCTTATCAAGAGGAAAATTTTCAACATCTATTCCCATATTAGACTTTATGTCATGATCATGTAGTCACACTATCAAGAAACTTTTTTACACATTATTATATCATGCACTCGCATTGTCATAGCATAACGTCATCCTATTGGCATATGTCTAGCAAAAATTATCAAATCTCGAGGAACTTCTTGGAAAGAATCTTTGATATTAGAAATTGTCAAATTAGAAGGTCACCCAAGTAAAACCCTTATCTCTCTAACTTTTTATGTCATTAAAAGTCAAAGTCCAATGTTGATGGAATTTTGGTCCTACTTATTAGTACCTTAATCAAGAACCCTAGCCAAGAACATTAGTCAAGACCTTTTATTAAGAAATCTTTTTTAAAGTCCAATGCTGCCGGAACATTGTGATTTAGCTTATTGGCATCCTTTATCAAAAATTTTTGTCAAGGACCTTAGTTGAAACCCTTTGTCAAGAGATTTTTTTCAAAGTTCAATGTTATTGAAACATTGTGATCTGACTTATTGGCATCATCTTTCAAGAACTTTTGTCAAGAACTTATGTTAAGGCACTTTGTCAAGAAATCTTTTCAAAAGACCAATACAGTTGGCCGTGATTCGGTGTGTTGGCATTTTATCTTTTTTTCAAGCCTAAGATCATAGCCTAGGTCTTTTATTCAAAACTTGCCAAGAGATCTTTTCAAAGACCAATGTTACTGGCCATGATTCGGCATGGCAGCATTAATTTTTTTAAGCTAAACCTATAAATAAGTCAAACGTATGATCATGGTCTAAGTTTTTTATCCAAAAGCCATCAAGAAATTTTTTTAAAGTCTGATGATGCTAACCGTGGCATGGCACATTGGTATTCTATCATCTTTAAGTTAAACCTAAAGATAAGTAAAGACTAGGATTGCAATTTAGGTTTCTCATCAAAAAAATTAAACTTTACCTTTCTTTGCAAAATTAAAATTGTCACTAAATATTGTTTTATCCTAGCATAACATTAATTTTGGTCTTTTCACCACAACAAAATAAGGCAACATGAAGTGCACCTCAGATAAAATGGTGTCTATTAGTCTTTGCCCTATTCATGATATTTAGCAATGGCCAAAAAAGGGTAGCTATAGATACTGCATTTTGTTTAAGCCATTATTCAAAACATCCAAGGTTACCTCTCAAATAACATCAAGGTTATTCAGATGAGCATGGATTGATTGCCTGTCATTCTTGGCTCAGGTTGGAAGTATGGAGAGTTAATTTTGCTTAAATTTAACATTTTTGTGCATATGTATCAATACATGGTCTTTATGAATCGATACAGGGCCTCCAAATCATCAAATTTCTAAATTTCATAGGTTTTATTTATACAAATGGCGCTTATATCAATATATTTGCTTTATGTATTAATACAATAGCCTAAGTTATTTATATAAGGCATGGCAGTAGCTAAAAATTTTATTTTTGGACAAGATGTATAGATACATAAGTAATTGTATCGATACAATCTTCATTGTATCTATACGTTTTGGATTTTTTACCTAGATGTATCGATACAATTTGTAATGAATCGATGTTAAGGCATTTTTGTCTAGCTTATGCTACTTTTTAGCCTTTGCACCCTTGATCTAAAAATCTAATTTAAACACATTTTTGGCATCAAAAATCATCAAAATTCATACCAAGCCTTAACTTTGGACTTATGATTAGGTTTTAATAAATTTTGAGGCCTAAAATGGCTTGAAATTAGGACATTTTCATGGATTAAATTGTTTGTTTAAGAGCAAAGTTGGTTGTTTTTCATTTGTAGACTTCACTAACAGACTCTATTCCATTACTTAAATCATGTTAGTCAATGGGATTTTGGCTAGCTGAGTATAGTACTTATGGCAGCCCCCATGGTACATTAAGAAAATTTGAAGTTGCCCTTACTTGTAGCTCTCGAATCCTAGCTAATCAATTGGCTATAAAAAAGCCAACTTTGGCTTAGAAAAAGAAAAAAAAAACATTGTTCCATTGCCCTTTACCTTTAGCTAAAAACTTTATTCCCATTGCTCTTCCAAATCCCTACCAAAAACCTTAAAAAATTCATCTCTTCATTTACTTTTGATTTTAAAAATTCCTCTTCATCAACATTATGACCAAAAGTCCTTCTTTTCATTCTTTTCTTGCTAAACAAAAAGGAAGGGAAAGTGTGCTTAAAGCTATTGCTAAAAAAAGGGGGTAAGGTTTAAGGCTTGTTGGTATTTTTATCACTCTTTTTCTTTTTTTTTTGTTTTTCATCATGTCCATCTCTTTAATGAGCGAAAAATCCATGTAACCATGAACTTTTATCAAGGAAAACTATTGCATTTTGTGGCCTTGGATGTGGTAGACTTAGGATTTTTCATGCTTTATTGACCCTTCTAACATGTTTCTTTATTTCTATGTGCTTATGTCTTCTTGAAAATATGTTTTGATGCTATGATGAAATTCCAGGTAGTTATTCATCTTTATTTTAAGCATGTTCACAACATTTCCATGGCATAACTCTTGTTGTCATTCATGCAACTAATATGTCAATGTACTCCACTATCATTTTCTTGCATTTTTGTTACTAATATCATGTTAAAATGTTATCTTTCCACCTCTAAACATTTTATCTAAGCCCAGTTACATGAATGTCATATCTAGTCCATCTTATGTTGGTCAAGATACTTGCTTATTTACTGTCAAAATCTACTTTTGTAGAAACTTCCCCAAGTTAAGGCCATGTTGACCTCAACAAATGGGGATTAATATGGACTTAAGGTTTTTATCTCATTGGTTTTCCAATCTTAGGGAAAATTAATATTTATGTTTGGATTTAAAAGTTTTTGAGTTTAAAATTCTTATTTTCAAAAATAAAAATACTTTCTTTCTTATTACAATGCCTCATTCCTTGCCTATAGTCCTTATGACATGGTCAATGGATTGTTACATCATCCTAAATCACTTTGGGGTTTTGAGATGAACCTGTAAAGCTTGTGTCACTATTTTTGGCTGTCATGGACATTCAGATGTTCATGGCTTGAGTAGACCTAAGAAACTCAAAAAATTTGAAAAATTCCTTATTTTTTACCCTGGCAGCAATGTAGTCATGAATTGAAAAATCATTTTTGAGCCATAAATGATTTTTATAGAATTTAATAATATTTTTCCCTAATATGGCATCAAAGTAACTTTCCAATATTATCTTATTCGTCTCTGGATCATTCAAGATGAGGGAGTTATGATTTGTTGAATTGATATTGTCTGGAACCCCTAGAAGCAATGACTTGCATTTTGTTTGGACTATTTTGACCTATCATATCATTTTGTTGAATTTTTAAAATATTTTTCTCAAAACTTTTAGGAAATTTTTATTTTGTAAAGGTATTGTTTGTTATTTAATAATTTCGAATGAGTTTGAAATTATTTTTCTAATTCAACCACACCCTTTACCCAGCACGTACTATTCGTGTCCCACTTGATGCAACTTCAAAAATTATTTCTAGTAGGAAAGTAATTTTTCAAGAATTTTGGAATATTTTTACATTAAACCTTATTGAGTCATCTTTCCCATCACACCTACCCTAATCCTTACACCTTCGAATTTGCCCAGAGTAAATTTAGGACAATGTAATAATTTCCCTTATTTTTAACATTAGTCAAAATTTATTGATTTTCGAATTCCCACTCTGAGACATTCAAATGTCTTTAAGAGGCACTCATTAGTCCCTTCAAGTCAAAATATGTATGTCGACCCTATTGGTCAGAATCGAGGCATAAGAAATCTTTATTTTTTCACCTTTATTTTTATCAATTTCTTTTTTAACCAAAAATCACTAATTTTGTCAAAAATTTATTAAAAATGTCATTTTATCTTAAAATCACCAAACCTTTGTCTAGATAAATCTTTCAAGTGCATCTTTCCAAAATCATCAAAGTTTCCTTTGGGGATACTCTAACCCGTTCTATAAACACCTAATTTTTTCTAGGCCCCTTCCCCTGTCAGTTAAAAAAATTGATATACAAAATTAGGTACTTATCACAATGGAGGTAAATTTCGTTTAGGGGAATGTAAATTTTCAAGACCTATTTGGTTATGCTTAAATGACCGCGATGCACTTAACAAAAATAGCATTATTTTAAGGCTCATGGAAAGTAAATCATGACAAAAAAGATAAATATCAAGGTAAAATAACAATTTTTAACTTCATACTTGCGAAGTTTTTAAATTTATTTCTATGAATGTTATCAAGGTCAAATTTTTCATTTTTAGGAATTTTTTAAAAATTTTTGTTAAATTTAAAAAGTTAATCGTCTTATATTTTTATCAAAAGCTGTATAATATTTATACCAATATACACTCTGAAAAATCAAAGTATTCAAAGAAAAATTCATGTTGGCATTTTATACCATAAGGTGTCAAGTTGTCCATTTTAGGACTTAAATTTGAATTTTTCATAGTACCGTGAGCATCATACTCATGAATTTTTTCAGTAAAAACTATTCCAGATTCCAGTTTTTACTTTTATTAGTTTTATAAATTAATATTTTGATTAATGTATTAGATAAAATTCATTTTATAAAATTTGAATATATTTTTAAAATTTTTTTCATTTTCAAAATATAGAGTTTTTTAGTTCGTAAATATTTTAGAAAGACTTTTCTAAGTTTATAATTTTTAAAATTCTTCAACTATTATTGTTTAATTCATATTAAATTAGTTTTTCAAAATTGAACTTATTTTGTGAGTTTTGCGCTTTCTTTAGAATTTTTCCTTATTCATATTAATCTTTCGAACTAATTTTTACAATATAATTTTACATATTATACAAATTCTTCCAAAATTCTCTAGACCTTGTGATGTCCACTAAAAGACAAATATAATTAATTTAGAACAAATCTAAATTAATAAAAGTAAAAAAAAACTAAAATAAAATAAATAAATAAATAAAGAGTTGCAGAGATTGGTGGAACCTCCACCTTCTTGCCATCCTTCATCCCCTATAAATCGAGGTTGGATTTCTTCATTTCAAGCTTTTGGATAGACAAGAAAAAAAAAGAAGAAAAAATAAAAAATTCATTAGATTTTCAAGTTTTTAAGGTAAACTCTTATACAAAAACTTTTGTTTTGTTATTTTCATTCACTTTTGGTAGAAATATTATTATTTTCATGTATGTATTTTTTGTGTTATTTTTCTTAATGATGTTGTGTTGAGTTATGTTGATTTATTCACTGTTTATGTTGATTTTATGCATATTTTAGTTTAGCAAAATTTATGATATGTATATATATTGATTTTTATGTAAATATGTGATAAAAAATTGTTTTTGGTTGAAAAATTATGCTGGCCGGACCATGTATGACTATGGATTTAATTTATTTTTTATTTTTCTTGATATTTAGCGCCACTTTGTAAGTTTTAAAAGTTCTAAGGGCTAGAAAATGAATTTTCCAAAATTTTAAGCTTTAGATGGTTGACTTTAAGATTAGTTTAATCTGATTTTGATTATTTTGTGTTGTTTTTATCTTATTTAGTTTATTTTGTGAAGATGGAAATCATAGGGACTAAATTGTAAAAATTGGAAAAATTTTTCTACGGATTGTAAAATATTTTCATAGATCTTGATCAAGTAAACTTTTCCCTAGGTCAAAATGAGAAAGTGATCTCATTTCATAAATCCTAGAATTTTAATGAATTATGATACTTTTCATTAATTTAACAGAAGTTTGCAAATATGTCATAAGTAAATTTTTATCTAATTGCATAAATTATATAATTGAAGCAATGAACACTAATTTGGTATTTGATATTTAATGACTTTTCAAGAAAGATTAAATGATTCCATTAGAAAATAATCACCTTCTCACGTGATCCTATGGTAACATAGGTGAAGAAGGCTTTGAAAAAGCTTCAATGGAGATATTCGAAGCATTCAAAAAATCTATCACCTTCTTATGCTATCCTATGGTAAGGTAGGTGAACAAAGATTTGAAAAAGCTTTAATAATGAAATTCAAAGCATTTAGAAAAAGCTTCAATGGTGATATTCAAAGCATTTAGAAGTTTTCATTTAAAAAAATGTTTTCAAAGCTTCGATGGTAATATTGGAAGCATTCAAAAAAAGCTTTGATGGTAATATTCGAAGCATTCAAAAGTTTTTGTTCAAAAAATGCTTTCAAATTCTTTGATAGTGACTTTCAAAAACAAAGCTTCAATAGTGATATTCGAAGCATTTAGAGGTTTTCATTCAAAAAATGTTTTCAAAGCTTCAATGGTTATATTCAAAGCATCCATAAAAGTTTTCAAAACTCTTTAAGGTAACTTTGTCCGATTAAGTAGAATGATCGGTGAAGTTTATGATAGAACTAAATCTTTTGTGATCACCAGGATGCTTCTATGCCAAAGGTGTAAAAAAAGAGTAGATTCATTTGTTGTTATTTAGCTTCATTTGGCTAGAAACCAATGAAGCATGATGTCCAACTTTGTCCAATTAAGCAAAGGGATCGATAAAGTTTATGTTAGAATCGAATCCTTTATGATCACTGGGATGCTTCTATGCCAAAGGTGCACAGGAAGAACAGTTTCATTTGTTAGAGGTCAAATTCACTTGGTTAGGAACCAATAAAGCATGACATCTAACTTTGTCCAATTAAGCAGAAGGATCAGTGAAGCTTTTGTTAGAGTTGAATCTTTTGTGATCACCAGGATGCTTTTATGCCAAAGGTATACTGAAGGAATAGCTTCATTTATTATTGGTCAGCTTTACTTCACTAGGAATGAATGATGCATGATGTCCAACTTCATCCAATTAAGCAGAAGGATAGGCAAAGTTTATGTTAGAATTAAATCCTTTGTGATCGCCCAAATGCTTTTATGCCAAAAGTGCATAGGAGGAATAGGTTCATTTATTATTAGTCAACTTCGCTTAGCTAGGAACCAATGAAGCATGATGCCCAACTTTATCTAATTAAGTAGAAGGATCAGTGAAATTTATGTTAGAACCGAACCCTTTATGATCAACAAGGTGCTTCTATGCCAAAGGTGTACAGTAGCAATAGGTTTATTTGTTATTGGTTAGCTTCACCTGGTTAGGAACCAATGAAGCAAGATATCCTCTTCATATGATCCTATGGTAAGGTAGGTGAAGTAGGGTTTAAGTTAACTCTGTCCAGTTAAGCAAAAAGATCAATGGAGTTTCCAATTGATGTATATGTTTATGTGTAAAAAAAACCTTTTAGAAAAGCTTATACAGCCTGAACAAAATTGTGTCTATTGGGTCTTTACCTTATTCTTGACTTTTAGCAATAGTCGAGGATAGGTAATTGTAGACATCTAATTTTGTTCAAGCCCATTTCACTGTTAGTCCAAAATATCTAAGATACAAAATTAGGTACTTATCCTAGTGGAGGTAAATTTTCTTCAGGGGAATGTATATTTTCAAAGCCTATTTGGTTGTGCTTAAAGACTGCAGGTGCACGTGACAAAATTAGTGTGATTTCAAGGGTAACAAAGAGAAAATCATGGACAAATAAATAAATATCAAGATAAAATAATTAGCTTTTAACTTTATACCAGTCAAATTTTGAAATTTATTTCTACGGATATTGTTACGGTCAAATTTTTCATTTTTAGGAATTTTCGTTAAATTTAGGAAGTTAATCGTCATATATTTTTATCGATACTTGTATGCTATTGATGCAGATATACATTGCAAAAAAATCGAAAGTATTTAAGGAAAAATTCATATCGGCATCTCATACTACAAGATGTCAAGTTGTCCATTTTAGAACTTAAATTTGAATTTTCCATAGTACCGCAAGATCATATTCGTGAAATTTTTTCGGTAAAAACCATTCTAAATTTCCAATTTTCACCTTTATTATTTTTATAAATTAATATTTTGATTAATGTGTTGGATAAAATTCACTTTTATAAAATTTGAACATATTTTTGAAATTTTTCTCGTTCTCAAAATACAGAGTTTTCTACTACGTAAATTTCTTTGTGAAGATTTTTTTTGAGTTTATAATTTTTAAAATTCTTTAAATATTATTGTTTAATTCATATAAAGTCTATTTTTCAAAATTTAATTTATTTTGAGTTTTGCATTTTTTTGAATTTTTCTTGATTCCTATAGACGGAGTTTTCTACTCTATAAAATTTTTGGATAAATTTTTTTTCAAGTTTATAATTTTAAAATTTTTTTAAATATTATTATTTAACTCATATTAAATCGGTTTTTCAAAATTTAATTTCTTTTATAAGTTTTGTTTTATTTTATAGAATTTTTCTCGTTTTTAAGATACAGAGTTTTTTACTTCGTAATTTTTAAAGGATTTTTTTATTTATAATTTATAAAAATTTTCAAATATTATTGTTTAATTCACATTAAATCAAGTTTTCAAACTTTATTTTATTTTATGAGTTTTTTATTTTCTTTTAAAAAATTTTTATCTCCCAAATACAGAGTTTTTTACTTCGTAAATTTTTTTGTGAAGATTTTTTTGAGTTTGTAATTTTTAAAATTCTTCAAATATTATTTTTGAATTCATAGTAATTTAGTTTGTAAGAATTCAATTTATTTTATGAGTTTTGCAGTATTTCATAAAAAATAATTTTTCTCAGTTAGGGTTTTTTCTGTAAAATTTTACGAGTTTAGAATTTTAATTTTTTTCTTGAATATTAAAATTTTTCTTACTATTAGATTAAATTAAATTGATCAAATAAAACTTTATTTCAAATACATATTTTTTTTAATTTTTGCAATTTAATCTTTCTAACTATTTTTTACGGTATAATTTTACATAATATACAAATATCTTCTAAAATTTTCTAGACCTTGATGATGCCATGCATGACATCATCCACTAAAAGACAAATATAATCATTTTGGTCAAATCCAAATTAATAAACATAAAAATAAAAATTTAAAATAAAATAAACAAATAAATAAAAAGAAAATTGTAGAAATTGGTAGATTCACCATTATCTTGCTGTCCTTCATCCCCTATAAATAGGGGTTGAATTTTTTCATTTCAAGCTTTTTGATAGAAAAGAAAAAAAATCAAAAAAATTCATTAGATTTTTAAGTTTTTAAGGTGAACTCTTATACAGAATTTTTTCTTTTGTTATTTTTATTCACTTTTGGTGAAATATTATTATTTTCATGCATTTTTTTGTGCTATTTTTCTTAATGATGTTGTGTTGATTTATGTTGATTTTATGCATATTTTCGTTTAGCAAAAATTACGATATGTATATATATTGATTTTGACGCAAATATGTGATGAAAAATATTGTTTATGGTTGAAAAAATATGTTGGCAGGACCATGTATGGCTTTGGATTTTATTTATTTTTTGATTTATCTTGATATTTAGAACTATTTTGCAATGTTTCAATGTTTTATGACTAGAACATAATTTTTCCAAAATTTTGAAAGCTTTGGAAGGATGATTCTAGGCTTGGCCAATTACTTTTATACACTTGTGAAAGTGTTTTCATGTTTCTTTTGATATGTGTGAACGTGTTTTATACTTTTCCATCATTTTGTGGCTATTTTGTAATTTTAAAAAGTTTAAAAGCTTATTTGCAAAATTACAAATTTTTTGTTCTAAGGCCATAGGTACTTGGCCGAATTCTTTATATGGTCTTTGCAATGATTTCCATAATTTTTTGTGATGAATTTTGTATTTAATTATGGTTTTATTTTGTATATGGACTAACTTGCAAAGTTAGAAAATTTTAGGGAGCATTTAGAAGAACTTTGCATTTTAGAGTGAATATGATATTTTGATATCTTAAGAATATTTCTAACACTCTTATGGTCTTTTATAGGGGTGTAAAATTTATTAAAACTTTTCATATTCTTTCAGTTCTCAGTTAGGGTACAAAATGCAATTTTGAAAAGTTTAGAGACCTATTAGAAATTTTTTCATTTTTGGTCTAACTTGATGATTGAGTTGCCCATGAAGGGTATAATTGTCATTTTATGTCATTTTTTAGCTCTCTAGTTTGCTAGGATACTTAGGGTTGAAGTTACACTTAAGGTTATTTTAGTAATTTTTTGAACTAAGTCCTATGTGATCATTAGGATACTTATAAGTCCAAGGCATATAATAGGAGTAGGTCGTTCATTTATGATGTCATCTAACCCTTGAGGTTAATAGGATACGTATATGTTGAAAGTATACTTAGTGGTATTTTGATAATTTTCTTTGAACTGAGCCCTTTATGATCATTATGATACTTCTCTTCAAATATCCATAATAGGGATAGGTTCATCTCTTTATAAAGATATCCAATCCTTTAGGCTTGGCGGGATACTTGATGTCAAAGGTAGATTTTAGGGACATTTTAGTAATTATGTTAGAACCAAGTCCTATGTGTTACCGAGATACTTCTATGTCAAAGGCGTACAGTAGGAATAGGTTCATTTATTTATAAAGTTTTAGAATCTTTAGGATGCTAGGATACTTCTATATTGAAGGTATGCCTTCAAGATATTATATTAATTTATTTTAAAGCCGAGTCTTTTAGGTTCACTGGGTTCTTTTAGGTTGAAGGTGTACTTTAGGGAACATGTTAATCAAACCAACCAAATTCAAATCCTTAGAGTTGTATTCAGTACTTTTTGTCTAAACTGAGTCTTAGGATAATTTTTAATATTTATAAATAAATTGGAAATTTTGTAAAGTAAGGCAATGTCTTCAATGTTAAAATAATACGTGGAATTTCTCCCAGCATATGAGAGGGATTCCATGAATTATTTTAATAATGATATATCCTTTGCAAAAAGAAATCAGGATTTTTCAACTTTCAAAAAAATAAAATCTTTTATATTCCTCCGGCTCTCCAACAGGGTATAAAAGATATTTTAATTTTTTAAAACCTTTTGCATTCCACCGGCTCTCTAATGAGGTATGAAAAATAATGATAAAAATTATCGTGTTCTTCTATTTCTCTACATGAAGTAATTTTGATTTTTAAAAATATTAAAAACTAGATTTTCTCATCCAAAATAATAAATTTGTTTTATAAAAATTTCTTTCTAAATATGGGAATTATGATTAAATATCGAATATTGAAATTGAAAAAAAAAATCAAAATTTATGTTAATAAATGATTAATAGGTACCGATTGTCATGCATCATGAGAAGGTTGACCCTTACCTATGATTGTAATCAACTCTCAGACCATTTCATGTGATCTCTAGTACCAGCATAGACGTCGGAGTTTGTTTTTATGGGTTTCGTAATTCTAAAAACAAACTCCAACAGGTGACCAATCTCACCTAGTTAAAATATATTGGTGGCAACTCCAGAAAAATGGTTGCTGTGTAACGACTATCTGAAGTTAAGTAAAGTGACCTATTCATCTCAACAACTCAATCCCTTGACATGAAAAATAAAGAATAATTATAATGATATGGGCCTCGAATAAAGGAAAATAATGATATATGGACATATATATATAAGATATATATAAGAACAATGGGTACACCCGCCACTTTACGTTGAGCTAGTCAGGATTTATATCTGGGCCTTGTTGCAAAACATTCTCCGAGGGGATGCTCCAACCTTTTTTTTTTCAAAAATTATTAAGAAATAGTCAAATTTCATCAATTTAAGTTTGTCAATCTCATTTTTCTCAAATTTGTTAAGAAAAAAATCAAAATTTCTCTCATTGGATTTTTTTTAGACTTTTCAAAATTTAGACTTAGTTTTCAAGCGTTGATTAGTTAATGGATCCCAATGTGTCTCCAAAATTGTTGGTTGAATCATTTCTAGATAACCGATGACATTAACGAAATACATTTTGATCATCTCTTCCCCTCATCCCTCTTTTGTGTAATTTATTTTGTACAATATTATTTTTTTATCTACTAACATGTTTTCCCTTCTGTTGTTCATCTTGCATTCATATATTGAAAACTGTTTTCATAAAAATACAAAGGCAATGTTTCATGTCGGTATCTCTCAAATGCTTAATACAAAATATTTGATTTTTAGAAAATTAAATCCAGGGACCATTTTTAGTCAAGATCTTTATGTTCCCTACCTTTTCAAAGCACATATAAGATTTAAAGTTTCTTTAAAACTTGGGTTTACTATTTTATACAAAATTCATGCAATAAAAAAGATATTATATCAAATAATGACAAGTCAAAACTGAAGAAACTGGAACCAAGTTGGGATATGGCTAGATAGGTACCAATTTCAGGCATTGTAGGGAGGTTCATACCTCCCTGAGTATAACCAACTTCCAAATCTAAACAGCAAATCCTTAGACTACGTAGACCATGAAATGAATGTCTAGAGTTTCATAACTTAGAATATCGATTTCAGTAGGCATCCGATCATCTTAGCCTAAATAATCGATGTGACTCTAATTGTTGGCCAATTCATGGTGGCACCCGAGACTAATTGGGTGAAAGATTCATCTAATGGTCTCCTTTCAAAGTCAAAGGTAGAGAATCTATACTTTCTCACTCCCATCACGTCAAAAAAGGAAGAGTCCTAGTTGAAAGAACATTTCCCCATTGAGAATTACTTTTAAGTCGTGCATGCTATCTTTATAGAAGGCACATTATCAACAAAGACAAATGGTTATTTGATAATGAGTATTTGGGATTATGTCAAGTAAGTGATTCATCTCGATGACTCGATCTAAGAAAAGAAAAAATAATGATGTATATATAGGAATAAGGGGTACACCTACATTTTTAAGTCCAATTGGTCTGAATTTGTATCCTAGACATGTTAGATAGCCTAGTGACTCCACTAGGGATAGGTTAGAGAGTTAGGCCTAATTTAATCATGTATTAACTAAAGTTTGATTAATTTGGTTCCAGCCAGTATTTTATGAAATCATTTTATGAAAAGATAATAGTTTTGAACTTATTTTACCATGAATCCAGAGCTAAAGTGTTTGATTTGTCCTTAAGATTGGAAGATCAATTTTATGAAATCATTAAATCCATGCTATTCTTCATCTGTTAGAGGTAGCATGAACTTAACTCAGGGCTTTTTCTAAAAATCAATTTTTTGGGAAATAAGCAAGCATTTTTGACAAAGATGTCGGGAACATCATACAACACAGACAAAGATAAACATGGACTAAACATACAAGCACACAAAAATGACATTTTAACATGGAAATGGGTGATAAAAATGCAAGAAAATGACAAATAATGTGCATGGAAATGATATAAACATATATAAACATGGGAATTTATGCTAGAGTTGTCAAGATAGCATTTTTATGTCATGAAACTCCTTAAAATATAGGAAAATGCATGAACAACATGAGACATATTAAAGTGAACATTTAAGCATGTGTTAAGCATGTGAAAATAGATAAAATTGGTTAGAGAATGCATGAATAAGGGATTGTTTTGATAATAGGATAAAAAAAGTAGAAGTTTGGCCTACCAAGCAACATCCAGGCATCACAAGAACATCTAAATCCTAAGACTACCACAACTATGGCAATAATAATGCATGGGAATCCAAGGATGGCCATGGTAGCATAAAGGGCTCACTAAAATGACGTAGATGATAAAAAATAGAAAATCTATGGAACAAGATAGAAAATGTACTAAAAAGCTCTAACTTTTTTTCCTTTCTAAAGCAGTGAATTTAAGCTCAGTTTTTTCCCACTTTTTGTTGTTATTTAGCAAGGATGAAAGGAAGAAACTTTCTAGTAATATGGTTGCTTGTAGAGTGTTTTGAGGCTGAAAATGTTTGAAAGGTTAAGGTTTTGAAGGTTTTCTGGTGATGGTTTGGGGGAGCTATAGGAATGAAAGAAGGTTGAGGGTGAAAGGCAATGGAATAGTATTTTCTAGAGAGTTTTTTTTTGGAACTAGAGATTATTGGAGAGTGTTTTCTTTTTCTTATTTAAGGAATGGCTGGAAAGATTTTTTTTTGTTTCTGAGGTAGTTGAAAGTCTGAGAATGGTAGGAAGTCTTCTTTTATTCAATGCTCAACCAATGCTTTTAAGAGACAAAGTTAGACCATTTTTTATCTTTCTCACTTACAATAGGGGACATCTCTAGCTACTATGCTCAGTTGATTTTTTCCTATTGGTTCTGCCATGCTGAGTAGGGAAGTAGAAAGGCTGTGACAGCCTATAGCTGGAAGCATGCCTATCATACCTTCTTTCAACCATATATTTTATGAAAGTGACCTTTGTCATTGGCTATTTGGGCTCTCAAAATTAGTTTAAATCCTATCATAGGCCCAAAGTCAAGGTTTGTAATGTTTTATGAATGTTTCTTAGTGCAAAAAAATGCATATTTGAATCAGATTTTTGAAGGCTAAAAATGGTATAAAATGGGCAAAAATGCCTTGGTTTATCAATACAAAACATGTTATATCGATACACAAGGTAATTTTTACCCATGGGTATCGATACAATGAGGTGTACATCGATACTAAGAGCAAAAAATTATTTCTAGTCTCGAGACCTAGAGGCTTGTATGATACTCCATTGATTCGTATCAATACTCATTCTTGTGTATCGACACATTTTGCCAAAAAGCATAACTTCAGCTACTGCCAGGACTATATTGATACCAACATGCCAGGTATCAATACCCCACCTTAGGTATCGATACCAAACCCTCTTGTATTGATATTACATGTGAAAATTTAAGTTTTTAATGACGTAAAGGCCTCGTATCAATACTTATGCACCAATATAACTTGTTTGTACCTGTGACTTCTTGATTTACCTTAATTTAGTTATAAATAATGGGAAATTGATCCATATACTCATTTAAATGACTCTGATGACACCATGAAAAATGGCCTTTGATGCCTAAGTTTACATTTTTCTTTAAAAAGATTCATAAGCATTTTAGACCTTCCCAAAAAAATTTTTCTCCTAGCACCATGTGACCTAATAGTGCCCGATGACATGGCACCTAGTAGTCACCCCATGTTTTTATTTCTTATTTTCTAATTCTCTCATCTTTCAATTAAGTTTTAAGATGCCAAAAGCTAGGCTGTATGAAATGAGGTGTTTACAACTACCACTCTTTGGTCATTGCTAATTATTAGGAGTAGGGCAGAAACAAATAAACACCATTTTGTTCAAGTAGGATGATGGTTCCATGTGCTTGCAAAAAAAATAAAGAGATATTTAGTATTATGTCAAGATAGGTGAATATATTTGAATAAAAAAAATTTTGACATGTTTTATAGGGTTTCTCCTTCTAAGTAGGTTCTATTTTAGGTTTAACCCTAGATAGATGCCACCAACATATGTGAGCTTTGATGTACGTTAATGTGGTGCCCCTAGCTTATGTGGGCTTTGACTCGATAAGCATCTAGCTCTTTATGGACTAAGGTAAATAAGTGCCACCAGCTTGTATGGGCTTTATGGTTAGTAAATAAAAATGTCTAGCTCTTCGTGGACTAAAGTAAACAAGTGCTACTGTATGGGTTTTATGGTAAGTAAGGGAAGGCATCCAGCTCTTTCTGGACTAAGGTAAATAAGTGCCACCAGCTTGTGTGGGCTTTATGGTTGGTAAGGAAAGGTGTCTAACTCTTTGTGAACTAAAGTAGATATATGCCACCGACTTGCGTGGGCTTTATGTTAGGTAAGAAAAGGCATCCTACTCTTTGAGAACAAGAAGAAAATGAGTTTGGCTACCTCTCTTGGATGATTCTCAATAAGCTCATAAGGTCAAAGATATTTACTTAAAGCTTTTCAAGGTTTTCTAAAAATGAAAAATTATACCTTAGGTTCCTTACAAATTTGACTTCTATATATGGGAGCTAGTAGCTATAGGATATTAATGCTACATAATGCATAGGTACACAAGTCCCTGTCTAAATGATGCAAGGGTAATAACTTTAAAAGCCTAATCCAGTGGTTGTTTTTTATCTTCTTCAGCTATTGCTCTTTCATGAGTTTGGTGAAATGGCCTTTTACCTTGCGGTATATCAATTTCGCTTCAGATTTCCAAAGGCTTTAAATATAAATGTTGATTATCGAAGGTATGGAAGGTGTATGATTATGAAGGAATGGCTTTAAGCTTAGATGGCTTATTCAAGGACTTCTATTGCATTGAATTCAGTGAATAGAGGGTTCTTTCTGTCTATTATGATTCAAAAGGGTGTTTTTGATGGTTTGGATGGACTATTCTAAATCCCAGATGAGGATGGTAGTTTGAAAAGAACTTTGGCCCCTTATTTTAGGCTAGAGTTTAATGAAGGAAAGTTTTGAGCATATTTTTAGGATGTAAGGTCCTAAGACCAACTTGATTGTGGCCCCAAGAGTTAATTCTTGGTCTTTAGACTTGAAACAAAAATTCCTACAAAGTTTTATCTTTCCAAGTAATGCTAGGGAATCCTGTTATCAGTTTTGTTCATTTATCAAGCATTATCAATTAAATGATAAACATAATGCAACACAGAATGCAGGGTTATGAAAGGATTTTACGATAAATGAAGTAATTGTGTTTCATTCAAAGAAAAAGGGTACAAGCTATGACAGACGAATTCATTCAAAGAAAGATTTTAAAATACAAGAGATATGAGAGTCTTCTTGGTCGATTAGACCTAATGCTGACGAGATGAATTCTTCACTTAGTGTTTTCAAATATTTCTCTTAAGTAAATAATCCTCTTAGTGTTGGCCAACCCATAAGAAGATTCTTTAGATTGCCCCATGGTGCAATGAAGGCCTTAAAGTTAGGTGGTTTCTATTTTTCAGGTGTAGTATGGATGAGATTGGCTGGGGTTGGTTAGCATAGAATAGATGGATTAGGCTATGATTTGGTGTCTTGATCAAAGTTGTGAATGTGGGGAAAATTGGTTTTGGGCTGGTGATGGTTTGGGCTTGACTTAGTTTGAGTAAAGGGGTTTGGTCATTTAAGAAGGTTCTTTTTTTTTGGTTTTTTTATTTTTTTGTTTGTTGTTTTTTTTCACCTTTTTGTTTTTTTTATGGAGAGTGGAAGAAGAAAGAGAAATAAGATGCTTTTTTGGGTTTTCATCGTAAAATCTTTTTAGGCATAGTATTTTTTAATAGAATCAGAGTTTATAGGGTTGGGTAGGTCATTACCATCTATCTTAGTTAAAATTATGGCTTATACAGAAAATAGACGTTTCACTACGTACGACCCTTCCCAATTTGGGGTCCATTTTCCTCGAATATCTTTATGGATAGGGAGAATTTGTTTGAGCACCAAATCACCTTCTTGAAACTAATAAGGATGGATCTTTTTGTCCTAGGCTCTCATTATGCACTTTTGATACATCTGCCCATGATAATGGCTTTGATTCTTTTCTCTTTGATGAGATCAACTGCTCATATCGACTTTTTAACCCATTCAGCCTCTTCAAGTTGTGATTCCATTAAAACTCTAACTGAAGGAATTTTAACCTCGATAGGTAGGACAACCTCCATGCTATAGACCAAGGAAAACACGGTAGCACCCATAGAAATTCATATTGCCATGCAATAAGCATGTAAAGCAAAAGGCAACTTTTCATGCCAATCTTTGTACGTTTCAACCCTCTTTTCAACTATCTTCTTGATAATCTTGTTGGATACTTCAACTGCCCCATTCATTTTTAAACAGTATGGGATGGAGTTTTGATGTTGAATCTTAAACAAAAAGTAGACTGTTTGCATCATTTTGG
Source organism: Adansonia rubrostipa (assembly GCA_038381775.1). Lineage (NCBI taxonomy): Eukaryota > Viridiplantae > Streptophyta > Magnoliopsida > Malvales > Malvaceae > Adansonia > Adansonia rubrostipa. The sequence continues at coordinate 3,104,897 of JBBYHM010000003.1, read as the reverse complement.
TTTTTAAGTTACATTCATTATCAGTAATGATTTGTTTGGGAATACCATAATGTCCCGTTTCACAAATTTGTATATAATAGATCTAGTTACATTGGCATAAGAACCTGCCTCTACCCATTTACTGAAATAATTGATAGCAACTAAAATGAAGCAGTGCCCATTGGAAGCCATAGGGGTAATCGGTCCAATCATGTCCATGCCCTATATAGAAAAAGGTCATGGAGCTATCATAACATATAAAAATTTTGGTAGGACACGGGTTTTGTTAGTGTAGATTTGGCATTTGTGGCACTTTCTTGCATAGTCAATGTAGTCATTTTCAAGAGTCAACCAATAATAGCTTGATCATATAACTTATTTGGCCATACAGTGTCCATTAGCATGGATACTGTAAATTCCTTCATGAATTTCTTTAAGTATTCTTTTAGCTTCGAAGGCATCCACGCATCGGAGTAGCATCTAATCCTAGCCTTTCTTGTACAAAATCCCACCATCTAAATGAAGCTTGTGGGTAATCATTGGATGGTTTTCTTGTCAGTTTTGGTGGGCATCTTTTGGGTATCGTTGATCCTTGATGCACTGAAAGATGTCATGATACTATGGCAAGCCGTTCTTCTCTTCTTAAACATTTGGACAATGTGCTAAGACTATATAGATACTTATTTGAAAAGGATCAACATACAATTCTAGATTGACTTTGAACATGGATGACAAGGTGGCCAATGCATCAACAATTTGGTTCTTTTCTCGAGGTAGATGCTAAAAGCTAATATCATCAAATTTTTTTCTATGTTCTAAGATTAGATTACCATAGTTGATCAGTTTAGCATCACGCATTTACTATTCTTCTTTCAGTTGGTAAATGGCAAGGGTTGGATCTCTAAATACTTGTAGCGTTCAAATGCTTCTTTCAATAGCTGCTTAGAGTCCCATGACACAGGCCTCATCTTAGCTATATTATTGGTACAATTGAAGTTTAACTTTGTAGGGAAAGAGTAGCGGTCTCCATAATTTGAGATTAAAATCGCACAAATTCTATGCCTTAATGCATTTAAAGCTCTATCAAAGTACATTTTCCAAGACTAACCGCATTCAACAGTTTACTCTGCCTCAGATATGCACATCAAATCTTCATTAAGAAAATCAAAGTCCAAAAGCTAATAGTCATCTATTGATTGTCTTGCCAAGAAATCCGCTATTGTGCTACCTTTGATGGTTTTTTTATTTATGTAAATAATGTCATACACAAAAAGCAGGACTTGCCACCTAAGTATCCTCTCTAACAAGGTGGAAGCTTCGTACAAATACTTGATGGGATCTAGTTTAATAATTAACCACATGGAGTGGTACAATATGTATTGTCTTAACCTTCGGGCTATCCAAGTTATAGTTTAACATAGCTTCTCTACAAATGAATAATTATTTTCATATTCTATGAACTTTTTACTAAGTAGTAAATAGCTTGTTCCTTCTTGCTTGACTCATCGTATTGACCTAATACACAGCCTATTGACTTGTCAAAAATTGATAGATACATGATTAACAGTCAGTCGAGCACTAGTGGCACAAGTACCAGAGGGTTCAAAAAGTAATGTTTGACCTTATCAAATGTTTCTTGGCATTCTTCATTCCATTCTTCAGGCTTTTGTTTCTAAAGCAGCTGAAAGATTAAATCACATTTGTTTGTCAATTGAGATATGAATAAGGTTACGTAGTTCAACCTCCTCAAGAAGCTTCTTACATTTTTTTGAGTTCGAGGTGGCAGCAAATTCTAGATGGCCTTGACCTTATCGGCATCAACTTTTATTCCTTTCTTGCTCACAATGAAGTCTAATAATTTGTTAAATGTGCATTTGGTAGGATTCAACTTAAGTTGACATTTGCGTAGTTATTTGAAGAGTTTTCATAGGTTGGCAATGTGTTTACTCTCTTTTGGTGATTTGGCGATCATATCATCCACATAAACCTCTGTTTCTTTGTGCATAAGGTCATGGAACAATGTTACCATTGCCCTCTGATAGGTTGCCTTAGTGTTCTTGAGCCCAATAGGTATCACTTTGTAGCAAAAAATGCCCCATATGGTTACAAATATGGTCTTTTCCATGTCTTTAATTGCCATTTTGATTTAGTTATAGCCCGAAAACCCATCCATGAAGGAAAATAGTATGGTTTTGGTAGTGTTGTCTACTAGAGTATTGATGTGAGGCAGATAAAAATTATCCTTAGGACTGGCTTGATTCCAGTCCCTATAGTCCACACATATCCACACTTTACCATCCTTTTTTAGAACTGCAACTATATTAGCTACCCATTCAAGATATTTGGCTACCTCAAGAAATCGTACTTCAAATTATTTCTTCACTTCTTATTTGATCTTTAAAAGCATTTCAGGCTTCATCCTTCTAAGATTTTGTTATATGGGCATACACTCAGGTTTTGAAGGGAAGTGTATAGACCACAATAGTGGTGTCTAATCTAGGCATGCCTTGGTATGACCAAGCAAACACATCTCGATATTCTTAAAGTACACTTATTAGTTCAGCTCGAGTTGATGATTTTATAAAGTTTTCAATTTTAACTTCTTTTGGGTCTTTTTCTATTCCAAGGTTTATGGTTTCAGTGAATTCTTTATAAGGTGATATCTATTTTTTTCTTATTTAGTTAGTCTCAGCAGGACCATAGATATAGCATTTTCTTTAGAATTCTCTTTAGACTCAACTTCATCGATATAGATTAGTTGTTTGAAATTGCTTTTTGGAGTCTTAGTATGAAAATTCATATCAGCTTCATCGAGGTACCTGAAAATATGGAAAAAAATAATATAGGTGGAAAAATATGTAGAGAAAAGTCTAACAGTTGGTAAGAACTATGAACAAAAAAGATGAAATGCATAATGCTTAGTCATTTTCATTGAAATACTTAATAAAAGATGCCTATAAGAAGGATTCTATAATGCTTTCAAGCGAAAACATGTAGGTTTAGTTCACAGCATTACTTTGAAAGCTGACTTGAGTAGTACAAGAATCTCAATTTTAGTCCAAACACTCAAGACAATTCCTAAAGGGTGCAGACCAGTCACTGGGCTTATCACTAATGTTTCTAGCTTATCAATTGCATAGATAGAGAAATCTTTAAATGCCTTATTCAGTATGAGCATAGCATTAGCGGAGTTAGTATTCATTTGTCTTCTTGGGTGAAAACTTACTTGAAGTGGTGGAAATATCATTGGTTTATACACTATGTCTTGTCTTAATAGACGAGTTATCCTTTTTTCACGATTCTTCTAAGCTTATTTCCTTTTTTGTTGTGCATTGGGCTTGAATCCTAATCCTTTTTTGTTGATTTGGTTAACCATTTTCAAGGCTTCAACAGTTCTTTAAAGGCATTTTTCGAGTCCCTTTCTAGCCTAGGCATCATTATCAAGAGTTATCTGTAGATCCATATGAGTACTCTTCAAGAGGTAAGGCTTAAACATTGGCAAACCTTCTTTCACATAAGTAGCATTGACAAATTCAAAAGATAGAATGAAGATTCTAGGATATCGTCATCAGGTCTAACATATGTGGCATCAGTTGAGATAGCAACAATGATATCTTCTTCTCTTTTGATATTGACAACTTTACTCTTAATGATGAACTTCAACTTTTAGTGCAAAGATGATGGTACTGCCCTTGCAGAGTGAATTCAAGGCCTTCCCAATAGGTAGTTGTATGATAGAGCAATATCCATCACATGAAAGTTAACCTCATTAGTACATGGGCCTATTTAAAGTGAAATGGTGATGTTTTCCACAATGTTTTTGCATGTTCCATCAAATGCTCCCACAATCGTATGACTATTCGGGATATGAGATGCATCAATGGGGAGCTTACTCAAACATGAGATGGACATTACATTTAGAGCTGACCCATTATAAATGGGCACCTGGGGTAACATGGTGCCTTTACAGTATGTGATGATGCCAAGTGCTTTATAGTTTCCTCTTTCTCCGTGTAGGATTTCATCATCGCTAAAAGATTTGTAATTGTTAGTAATGATGTTGCTCACTAGGTGATCCAACTGACCTGTAGAGATGTCGAAAGGGACATAAGTCTTACTCAAACCTTAAGGAGCCCATTTCTATGAGCTTCAAAATTCAATAGTAGTGACAACACAGATATCTTGGCAGGTTGCTTGTTCAATTGATCGATGATACTGTATTCACTGTGCTTGATGAACTTAAGAAATTTTGTAGCTTCTTTCTCACTCACTGGATCGTTTATGAATAGTAAGGCCACTAGTTGGCTCTAATATTAGGTCTAAGTCCTTGTTCGACCTTAATCACTCTTTTTTCTAGCAGACCCTGTACTTTTCTCTTAAACGAGATGCAATTCTTAATAGAATAACCTTGTGCTCCAGCATAGTACTCACAGTAGGAATTCTTATCGTACCACCTAGGGTACGATGGTGATCTTGGGTTTATGAATACTGGGGCCACTAGTTGGCTTGCCAATAGACAATAGTATATGTTTTTATAGCACTAAGAGAGTGGCTTAAAGTGCCCCCTTTCTTAAGGTGCTCATTGACTGTTTGGAGCTCTTGCATTGTTCATATTGCAAGGTTATGTGCTCTATGCCATATTTTGAATGGGATTCAGTGCAAAGTTTATTGATGGAGCAAACTCAGTAGCATGAACTGGTTGTAGTGTTGATGAATAAGGGGTAAAACCCAGATTCAACATGTTCAAGAGTTATACAGCCTACACCTGATATGGATTTCGATTGAATCAAGAATGACTTTCGCTAGCGGTATTCACCTCCTTCTTCTTACCATTATTCATTAACTTTTTAACTGACCTAGATGATTCTCTGATGGATATCCTGCCACTTAATAGTATTCTCATTCATTTCTCCTGATATAACCATGTCGGTAAAATTTTTCATGGCATTTCCTACTAGCCTTTCATAGTAGAAAACTCATAGGGTGCCGGCGAACATGACTTTTATTTCTTTTTTAGTTAAAAGAGAATGAACTTGAGCTGCTATCCCTAGTTATTCTCTACCAATTCCTTTCAAAACAGGGAATTCAATATCTTTCTTTAATCTTTCTTTCATTGAACATATTGCTTAAAGCTCTTAGAGAATTTTTTTCCATGTTCATAAGGAAGAGGTAATTAGGGGCCCAATCGGACCCGTGCTTCTATTGATCAAGGAAAATACAAGCTAGATCCACCCATCTATGAATTCTTGCGAGGTCAAGCCCTATGTACCATTGAATAGCTACCCCAATTAGATTGTCCTGAAAGCAATGAATTACTAGTTTCTCATTGTATTCATATCCTGTCATTTTTTGACAGTACATGTGAAGATTAGTAGTAGGGCCAGTAGTCTCATTGTACTTTTCAAAATCTGGCATTATGAATTTAGGTGCAATGATGAGACTCGAATCAAGCCTTAATGACTTTATGTCCACGATCTCAAATTTGTCATTTCCTTTAACAGCTCAAAGGTGCTTCTCCAGTGATTGATACTTACTCAAGTCTTCATCTTTTTTTAAGGACCTTTTTATTTTCTCTTGCTTCATTTACTCATCGAGGTCTAAGACTATAGGCCTTGTTGGTGAAGAGCTGACACCTATCAAATAGGATGCTATTACTGGATTAATGTAAATATATGGCTGAGCTGATGGGATCTTTATTGCTAGAGGATGTTGCCCATGCAATGCCCCTTCTTAAATGTTGGTGGCTTCAGTACCACCATTCAAAGTGCTTTCAGGATTGGTCGGTTCTTTTTCTATAGTAACTTTACTTGTCTACCATTTTTTCTTCAACACCTCAGACAACAGCTTGGTTATTTTGGCAATCTCAGCTTAGAGTTCCTTATTCCTACGGAATGGTTGCTCTTAAGACTCCCTATACATTAGTTCAAATCTCTCAATGTAGGCTTGGTGATCATTTTCCATTACTTTTTGATGATTGCAAGTGTTATACCGATGACGAACTATTAGTTTTGTGTTTTAGAGCACCTTCACTTTAAATTATTATAGATTACGCTTTTATGATATGTTCATGCATATGTTTTATGTAATGAGAGTGAATATGAGATCACGAAGATAAATGGATGAATAAAACAATGAAAGAATTAGGTTAGTCATGCAAATGCAAAAAAGATAATTGGTTAAGGGGTAGCTCCACTAATAGCATCTTTAATTAAAGTAATAAACATCTCTCCATGCCATGGATCCTCCATTCATCATATCCTGGGGTTATGCTACTCCTTTTCCAGTATCTCTCCATGCAGTAGGTTTGTTTCCATGCATGAAAGGCTAGCTGAACTATTGACTTGTAATCAGGCTCACCATAGTAGAAATCTTACAACTCTAGGTCTTGGACAAAGGGGATTAATTAATGGCATTAGAATTATCAAAGGACTAGAAAAGATGTGTAGTTAGTGCTTCCCTATAATTACATGAGTGGCACCCAACTATAATCTTCACACCACTGTATGACCATTTATGGGGAAAACCAAAAGGCCTTCCATGTTACCTCTTCCCCCTTAAGGTTCTAGAATTTCTAGACCCATTGTTCTTTGGATTTGTCTTGATGCCATTTCTTCAAGTACCTTGGAGATAGGGATAAAGCCAAGTAAGAAGTTGTACGACATCCTACTTTCTTCGGGATAAAAGTAACTAACGAGCCAAATGTGAAAGATGTGCACATCCGATGAAGTAGCCTATACTTATTTTTTTGTAAAAATGAAGAGCTCGAATAGTTTCAACAATGATGGCTGGTGCAGGATTAATGTTGTAGCATAAACAAGAAAAGACATATGCTACAATAGCTTTAAATAGCCTAATGTCTTTGGGAATATAACCAGATCATATATTGCTAAAGCATAGATATCTTGGATGTTTCGGATGTTAATGGTACTTGCCATTACTTTTCTCAAACTAGCCCATGAGATGCATTCACTGTTCCCCATTGTTTTGATATGACTCTAAGTCCAAGTCTCCATTGTCCCGAGGATTTAATCTAATCTTTCTTGAAAGTTGGAGGGTTCAAAGCCTTGCAGTATATTCTATTAACCTTTACTCTCTCCATGTTGAGTAACGTAGTGTATTCATTAATATGGGGACCAAATCTTCATGATTGAAAGTGAAACACCAATATGCTAGATTCTAAAACTGAGTTTTTGCTCGCAACAAGTTGACATCCAAATAGACTTGGAGCAAAAAAGCAATATCATTGTATCTCTTACTGAATAATTCCCTTTCGATATTGTCCCAGTCCATATAGTCCTTAGATCTTGCTAATCATTTTGACAGTACCCTATTTTGATCCTTTCATGCATTATTGAGACATACCCTGGTTTAAAGATGTCCCTATCTTTACATTGCTAGCATTTTGACCATGCTTAGAATTTCTTAAAAGGCTTCAACTTTAAAGTGGACTATTACTCCATGATAGACACCCCTTGATGAACACTGAACCACTAGCCAATTGTCCCATGATGATGATGATTATGATGAAATAATGCATGCATGATAAAGAAAAGCAAAAAAAAAGAAATGAGTCAGTAACCATACAAAATATAGGCATAAATATAAAAAATGAAAGAATACCAAAAAAAATGCAACACAAAATTTACCCCGAGAATAGACGGTACAATGCCTAGGGGCAGACATGATGACATAAATGTTGAGACATTAAACGGATAGCATGATAATGGGTCCATACTAAAAATTGCCTTAAAACAACATGATACCTCGCAAAGACTAAGACTAACCATTTAAATGGTGACATTCATTCATCACCATCTATGCTAAGCCATCGTTCAGATAGCATGACAGCTTATTTCAATTAGATATAACCATTTTAAGGTGGCATTACAAAAAATGGCATTCGCTTGTCCTCACCCACTTATTAAAGAGGATTTGATGTTGAACGTTATGGCATATCCTAAGCGAATAATTAGGAAAACAAAAATGATAAATGCGGGTGACAATGTTCACCCATCATCGCCCACATAACCATGGTAGTAAAGGTAAGAAGTGTTTCCCTAAGTGATCCTATTCTCCAGGTTATTCTACCAGCAATCCGATATGGTTTGACATGGTTTAGCTCATAAGGTTTAATATATGGGTTTAAGTTAAAGCCTATTTTAGTATCTAAATTGTTTCTCCATCAGATAAGGGTAGCTAAGGCACCCTAATCCTAGGCCCATCATGGGTTAAGCAAAATAGGTTTGATCCGGTGGATATATTTCCCTATGCAAATACGGAGGGGTACTTTTGAGAGACATAAGTAATTTACACCCTGAAAGGTCTTGCCATGCCTACATAGAGGGTTGCTTACGAAGGTGGATGGCTCTCTTCCTCCTAATAATTTGGATACTAGCCATACTATGGCATTTGGTGGGAATCTAGTGTAAATGCAAGTATATGGTGTGTATCGGGGAAATAATTAAACCTTTTATTTTATTCCTATATTACCTTATTCAAGTTGCTATTTATTCAAGAACGAACAATCTCTAACAAACACAAGACAAAACATAAAAGATAAAGATTAGTAGATAAAATACAAAAGAATTATATCTAAATAATTATGGAGACCGAAAAACTAAGAATAGAGTGAGAAGTAGCCAGTCATAGGCCTAACTCTCTAGGTCCCTAGTGGAGTCGCCAAGCTATCACCACATGTTCACTTTTAAAACTTCAGATGATCCGAAGGGCATAACATGCTTGACTTAAAAATAAATGATGGTTGGTCATGGTCGAGTCTTTGAGTTATCCCATGATCGAGATTTGAATTAGGCATAGTGATATAAAAAGAGAGATGGTTGGGCAAATCGTTCATCCAACTAGTCTCGGATGGTCATCACGAAGTGGCTATAAACTTAGAGTCACCATCGATCATTTTGGGCTAGGCGGGATCACATGCCTATATTTTAATTTACGAAACTCAAACCATTGATCTCAAGGTCTACAAAGTCTGGAGATTTGTTGATTAGGTTCGGGAGTTGGTTACATGGAGGGAAGGGTTAGCAACCTATGACGACTAAAATCAGTACCTACTAATTATGTCTCATTTTAGTCTCGATTAAATCGATTCCATTTAGTCATTATTTAGATATAATCCCTTTTAATGCATGAAGTTTTGTAAATTGTAAATTCGAGTTTTTAAAAATTAGATGACTTATTTGCCTTGGGGGTTGAGCAACATAGGGATTTTTAAGAAAAATAATTTTTGGATTGGGTTTTGAAATTTTGGGTATTTTGTATTAGGCGTTTGAGAGATACCAACACAAAACATCACCTTGTAAATTTTATTGTAAAATGAATTTTAAATATGAATGCACAATAATCACTATAAAAAGAAAACGTGTTAGTAAGGTGACAAAAAATATAGTAATAGCATAAACAAACAACCACAAACAAAAAAGTGTAAAAAAGAGATACGATCGGAATGTGTCTCATAATTGTCTTCGATCATTGAGGAATAATAGGGATGACTATTTAGAGATGGGTTTGGATTCGATGGTAATTTGTGAGACAAAAAGATTTTGATCAAAGCAATCTGAGGCATCGAGAAAAGAGAAAATTTTTGAAATTTTTTTAGTTAAAAACAGGGCTAGAGTATCCCTTCGGAGAGGTAGGATTGGAGTATCCCCAAAGACAAAGTTAGGAAAATATTTAGGAATAAAGAGGAAATTTAAATTTTTAATGAAAAAAAGAGGTTAGAGCATCCCCTCGAAATAGTGAGGTTGGAGCATCGCCACTAGCAAAACTTTTAATGTAGAGGAAAAGGATATTTAGTATGAAATCATTTTTTTGTATTTTAAACTTGATCTGAGTCTAATAGGCTTGTGTTGTAGGGAAACCAATGGGGTGCATTTCAAGACATTTGGATGTTTTGATAAAAAGAGATTCAAAAATTAAGTTAAAAATAGGGGATAGCATTGTGTCATCTCCATTCTCGAATTTATTTTGGGTTCATCTAAAGGTTTTAGCAGTGAATAAGGTACCGTTGGAAAGATGACTTGATAAGGTTTAATGTAAAAATATTCCAAAAATCTTAGAAAATTACTTTTTAAGCAAAATTAAATTTTGAAGTTAAGTCTTTATTGACACTGGCAACATATGTAGAGAAAAAACATATTGAACTTTGAAAAATCATTTGGGGCTCATCCGAGATTGTTAAATTGTGAACTATACTTTTTCAAAAAGGGAATTTCATAAACTTTTTATGATTGTTAAATCATCTGATAGGCCAGAATGGCCCAAACAGAATATCGCATGCTGGTTCCAAAGGTCCCAGACAGAAAGGTTCAAAAAATTATAACTCTCTCATCTAAAATGGTTTGAGGGCAAACAAAGCTCCTTTGGAAAGTTACGTCGATGCCCTTTAGAGGAAAAATATCAAAAAAATCAAGGAAAATATTTTTTTGGTTCAAAAATGATTTTCCAAACTTAGACTACAATGTTGCCAGAGCAAAATAGAGGGCTATTCAATATTTTTAGGGTTTTTTTAAAGGTAGGCTTAGTTTTATGACATCCAAACATTTGTGATAGAAAGTAACATATGCATCACAAGTTGATTCAATAATCTCGGAGTAGTTTAGGCCCATTGACCATGTCACTAAAGGGGATATTGGACTCAAGATCAAGGCTTAATACTTTAACAACTAAAAGAGGATCAATTTTTTTTGAAAATAGCATCTTTGAACTTATTTTACCATGATTCTAGAGCTAAAGTATTTGATTTGTCCCCAAAATTAGAAGACCAATTTTATGAAACAATTAAATCCATGCTATTATTCATCTATTAGAGGTAGCATGAACTTAACTCAGGGATTTTTCTAAAAATCAATTTTTCAAAAATATAAGCAAGCATTTTTGTTAAAGATGTCATGAACATCATACAACACACATAAAGATGAACATGGACTAAACATGCAAGCACACAAAGAGGACATTTTAACATGGAAATGGCTGATAAAATGCAAGAGGATGACAAATAATGTGTATGGAAATGATAAGAACATATATAAACATAGGAATGTATGCTAGAGTTGTTAAGATAGCATTTTTATGTCATGAAACTCCTTAAAATACAAGAAATGCATGAACATACATGAGACATGTTAAGGTGAAAATTTAAGCATGTGTTAAACATGTAAAAATAGATGAAATATGTCAGAGCATGCATGAATAAGGGACTGTTTTGATGATAGGATGAAAAAGTAAAAGTTTGGCCTACCAAGCAACATTAAGGCATCGTAAGAACATTAAAATCCTAAGACTACCACAACCAAGGCAACAATAATGCATGAGAGTCCTAGGATAGTCATGGCGATATAAAGGGCTCACTAAAATGATGTAGATGATAAAAAAAATAAAAAATATATGAAACAAGATAGAAAAATATATCAAAAAGCTTGAGCTTTTCTTTTTTCCTAAAGCGATGAATATAAGCTCAGTTCCTTCTCTTTTTTTCCTATTATTTAGTAAAAAAAGGATGAAAGGAAGAAGATTTTTGGTAATATGGTTGCTAATGGGGTGTTTTGAGGGTGAAAGTGTCTTAAAGGTTGAGGTTTTAAAGGTTTTCGTGTGGTGGTTTAGGGAAGCTACGAGAATGGAAAAAGATTGATGGCGAAAGGCAATGGAACAATGCTATTTGGAAAGTTTTTTTTTTTGGGACTAGAGGTTGTTAGAAAGTGTTTTTCTGAGGGAGGAATGGTTGGAGAGAAATTTTTTGTTTCAGAGGTAGCTAGCAGTTCCTTTGAGAATGGCTGGAAGTCTTCTTTTGTTTATTACTTAGCCAATGCTTTTAGGAGACAAAGCAGGGATATTTTTAATCTTTCTCTTCTGCACTAAGGGACATCTTTAGCTGCTACTCTTAGTTGATTTTTTTTATTGGTTCTACCATGCTAAATAGGAAAACAGAAAGGTTGTGACAGCCTACAATTGGATATATGCCTATCATGCCTTCTTTTAACCATATATTTTATAAAAGTAACCCTTATCATTGGCTATTTGGGCTCTCAAAATTGGTTTAAATCTTATCACAAGCTTGCAGTCGAGGTTTACAATGTTTTATGATGGTTTTTTTATGCAAAATAAAAGAAAAAACATGTTTAAGGTTGAAAAATGGTCTGAACTGGGCAAAATGCCTTGGTGTATTGATACAAAACATGTTCTATTGATACACAAGGTAATTTTTACCCATAAGTATCGATACAATGAGGTGTGTACTGATACTAAAAGCAAAAAATTATTTTCATTCTCGAAACTTAGAGGCCTGTATCGATACTCCATGGATTTGTATTGATACTTATAATTGTGTATCAATACACTTTGCCAAAAATCATAATTTCATCTATTGCCAAGGTCTATGTTGATACAAATATGCCAGGTATCGATACCCTACCTTAGGTATCGATACCACACCCTCTTGTATCGATACTGCATGTTAAAATTTAAGTTTTTGGTGACGTAAAGGCCTTGTATCTATACTTATGCACTAATATAACTTGCACATACATGTGGCTTCTCGATTTACCTTAAATTGGTCATAAACAGTGGGAAATTGATCCGTATATTATTTGAATGAATCCAATGACACCATGAGAAATGGCCTTTGATGTGTCATTTTACATTTTTCTTTAATATGACCTATAAGCCTTTTAGACCTTCCCAAAGAAATTTTTTGCCTAGTGTCATGTCGCTTAATAGTGCCTGGTAACACGACACTCGATAGTCATCCCCCAGTTTTTATTTCTTTTTTTCTAATTCTATCATCTTTCAATTATCTTTAAGGATGCCAAAAGTTAGCCTGGACAAAATGAGGTATCTACATACTTAGATGTTCAACTTAAACTTCATGTAATGAACTGTAAGGACCTTACCTGTTAAAGCCATATCCGATTTTAGAGGTTACCCAATTAGGTATACATAGGGAGAACGCTTTCAATCTTTCACCTTTGTAATTTGATTTTCTTGATATCAATAAATGTGTATTGTGTTGTCATAATAAGTTTTGTTTTCTAGTCTTGATTTGCAATATCATGATAAATTTTTTTACGGTAATTTTTTGTGGCTATTATTTAAAAAAAAAAAATTTCTAAGACCAAAAAGTAGAGTTCATAGATTCTTTCTTAGGTTGCAAAAAAAAAAAAAGAACATGAACCCTTTTTTCAGAAAGATAAAACGAAAAAGAATTCAAGAAAGAAAGAGTAAAACCAAAAAAGAAGAAAAAAATCAAGAAAAAATGAAAAAAAAAAGAGAGAAAAAATTAAAATCAAAATCAGATTAATCAAATTTTTTAGGCCTTCAAATTTGCTAAAGAAAAGGGATAAGATAGTGTTAGGATTTTTTTCCTTCGATTTTTACAAAACATTCATATCCCATAAAGACTTGTAAATTCATTCAAACATTTTCACTTCTGCAGGGTTCACATATTTATTTGTTTGTAAACTCATGCATTCATAATTTCCATAATATGCTAATTCCATTCCCTTTATTGCATTTAAAGGCTCAAGATATGAATAACAATTTAGAGCCAAGAATTAGCATGTTAGAGTCCATTTAAGAAGCTCAATCATAAAGTCCGAGGAACAAAAAATCTGCTTAATAGAATGGTAAAAATGGTCAAGGGTTTACATGGGATAAAAAGAGAACTTTACTTAAAGGAATCATCATCCTTGATGAATCAAGAAACTTAGAGTTTGGGAGATTAATTAAAAGCATGAATAAATACCTTAAAGGGAATAGTTAGAGGAATAGGACATGAAATCCGAGAGATAAAGAAATAATTGTTCATATTAACAAAAATTGTTAAAAATATTCCAGGTGATCCCAAAGAATCGCCAATCTCTTCAACCTAGCCTTTAGAGCTAAAAGACTCAAATGCTAGATCTAGTATATTGCTAGACAAAGATTCCACTCCCTGGTCTATCCATATGAGTGAAGCAGAGCTGCTTAACTCCCTATCTATGTAGACTAGCCCACCTTCCAACCTTGTTGATCTTTTTAATGCTAGCCCGCCATCTTCTGGTATCTATATTAAGAAAAGACCATGAAGAAATTACAAATTTGGTTTGATCCTACTGGCTTATAAAAATCATACTCTTTCTTGTTTTAGAATAAGCTCATTGTTCCCATACGCACTCCTCTCTATAAATCCTCTTTATCCTAAATGGTATCACATTAATGCTTACTATAAATACCATGCATGCTTACAAGGGTATTCTATAGAAAAATACAATCCATTCAAAATAAAGTTCAAAATCTACTTGATGCTGGTGAACTCCATGTCAAACCAAAGTTGAATGCCATTGGTAAACTCCCGTTGTGTCATACTAAATTATGGACAGTCCATTATGTCATGACCGCTATTTAAGGCATTAACAATCAATCACTATTTAAGATGTCATTAAGGTCATTTGAGCAAGTATAGGCTAGTCACCCATCATTCCTAGCTGAAGTAAGGTGTTCGAGGAGCAAAAGTTATGTAAAGCCTACATTTGCATAAACAGGTATCGATACAAAGGGCCACATATCAATACATTTATTATGGTATCAAAATAGGAGGTTGTTGTACAGTTATTTCAAAACTCAAATTATGAATTTTGGTTAAGGCGTATCAGTACAGGGCATAAAGTATCGATACTTAAAGGAATTCTTGGCTGTGGTGTTGATATAGGAGGCTTTAGTATCGATACTAGGTTGTTTTAAAGCTAAAATCATAATTTTGGTTCAATATATATCAATGAAAGCCATGGTTTATCGATATGTGGGGAAATTTTGTGCTTGATATTGATACATTGTTCATTGTATCAATATCGATACCTAAAGCAAAAATTAGTTATGGATATCAACATAAAAAGCCTTGTATCAATACCATAAGGCTATTTTTGGCCTATTCGAAACATTTTGTTCCCTTCATACCATGACACTAAAACTCAGATTTGATCATGACTTTACCTTAAAAATCATCGAAAATCAAATACAATTTCATACAAATCATGTGGACTTTATTTTTTGGCTTTAAACATCGGGTTTTAATATTTTTGAATGATCTATTAAGCATGTCATAAGGGCATTTCATGAGAAAATATGGATTAATAAAAGGCAAGCTTGACCTTATAGTACTAGCCCATGCATGATTCATTACTACTGCCATAACTATGTCTTAGCCAATAAAATGCTAAAAGGTTTCTCTTTGGTACCATAAATCACTATTTCGTCTAACCCAAATGACTTAAATGCCCTACTTTTCCTAGTTTTTGAGGGCTAGCAATGAATCTTATATAAGATATATTATAAGCTTAGAAAAAAAAACCCTGTACATTTTTTACATCAGCCTCCACACTTTAAAACCTTATTCCTATAACTTTCTTTTAGTTCCTCCAAAAACCTCTATAATACCCTCCAAAACCATCACCGTCCCTTACGAAACACCCCTCTGTTTATATAACAACCTTTAAGCTCATTCTTAGCTACCTTTTCTTGCTAAAATCATAGTAAGGGAAGGCTAAAAAATGAACTACAAGTTAAAAATATGTTCTGCTCAACACTAACAATAAGGTTCTCAAACCTTAAGGTATACTCCTTCATTTTTTCCCCTACTTTCTTGTTTTTGCATTTCTCATCACTTTAGTGAGCTTTAGTAGCCATGACCTTATTCTAGGATTCTCATGCATTTTATGGCCTTGGATGTGGCAGATTTAGGTTGCTTTAGTGCTTTATTGACCTCTTTATCATGGTTTTCCATTACTATATGCTTTGTTTCATCTTAATAATGAGTTTTGACGCTATAATAAAATTCCAACAAGCATTTCTTCTCAGTTCAAGCATGTTTATGTAATTTCCATGGCATATTTCTTGATGTCCTGTATTTAACTATCATCTCCATGCATATTCATGCTCATCTTTTCATATATTGCTATCATTACCATGGTAAAATGTCATCTTTACATCTTTACACATGCCAACCATGTTTATTGTCATGAACATCATCCTTTAATCATAAAATGTTTGTCCAAATGCTTGTTGTTTTTCAAAAATCTGCTATCCTAAAACCTCTCAAGTTAAGGCCATGTTAACCTTAATAAATAAGGATTAACATGGACTTAAAGTTTTCTATGGCATTGGTCTTCAAATCTTAGGGAAAATTAAGTTTTTCATGTGTGGATTCAAGGATTATTGAGGTCAAATATTCTATTTTCAAAATAAATGTCTATTTTTAGTATCCAAAATTGTTCATGCTTTGATTTTCGCTTAGAGTCTTTATGTTTATGGCATGGTCAATGAGCTGTTTCATCATCCCAAACTACCTGAGATTATGGAATGAAAATGTAGTGCCCTTGTCACATCTTTCTTTTTATCATAGACATTTGGATGTATGTGGCCCGAGCCTTGACCTAAAAAGCCCAAAGAAATAGAAAATTCCTTTGTTATTGCCCTAGCAGCACTGTAGGCATGACCTGAAAAATCATTTCAAACTTTGAACAATTTTTCATGAATTTTTTGATTTTTTCCTTGAAAATGCATTGAATTATCTTTCCAAGGGTGTCTTCTTTGCCTTTGGATCATTCTAGATGAGGGAGTTAGGATTTTTTGAACCAATGCCACCTCAAACCCCTAGAATCTGTGATTTACCTTTTGTTTAGGCCATTTTGACCAATCAAATGATTTGTTTTTTGAATTTTTTAGTTATTTTTTTAATAAATAGTTCCTAAAATTTCCTTTTTGAAAAGGTATCATTTTTTATTTAATGATTCTATAAGAGTCAGGAATGATTTTTCAAAGTTTATTACAACATTTTCCTTGCACGTGCTATTAGTGTTGTGTTTTGATCCAATGTAAAAAATTATTTCCACCTAGAAGATGATTTATTAGGATTTTTAGAATATTTTTACACTAAACCTGATCAGATCACCTTTCCAACGGTACCCCACATGACCTTTGGAACCTTTGAATTTGTCTGAAATAAAATTGAGAAGGGGACAGTGCAATGTTGTTCCCTGTTATCAATAATTGTCAAAATTATCTCGAATTTCACTTTGGGATATTCGAATGCCTCCATCTAATCCTGATTAACTTTTTTGAATAAAAAAAAAACATGCATTGACCTTGGAGGCTCAAATCAAAGTATGAACAAATTTTCAATATTTATCATATTTATTTTTTTCAATTTTCTTTTCCTATAAAAAATCACCTATTTTGTCAAGAATTGTCAAAATCTTATTTTTGTCAAGAAATCATCAACCCTTTGTCAAGATAAATCCTTCAAGTTTGTCTTTCCAAAAATTATTGAAACCCTTATCCATAGGGATGCAACCTTGTTTTTCAAGGGGATACCATAACCCTGCTTTTCAAATATCATTAAAATTAAATTTTCTCTCTTAAATTTCTTTGGACTTGTTTAGATTTTGGTTGATTTTCACACCTCGATTAATTAATGTATCCAAACACATCTTTAAAATTGTCAACTTGGTTATTTCAAGATAATCAATGACAATTATGAGAAAAATTCTGATCTCTACATTCTGATCGCCTCTCTTTCCTTTTCTTTCTTTGTTTTAAGTTATTTTATTTCATGCAATATTACTTCTCTTAACGTTTTTCAATACATTTTCCTTTGTGGTGATCAACTTGCATGTATACTTATCAAATCCATTTTTTGAAAACAAAATTACAAAGGTGACATTTCATGTCTATATCTTCCCAGTGCTTGACATGGAATAATTGGTTTTTCAAAATTGAATATGGAGATGATTTTAGTCCAAAATCTTAATGCTCCCCATCCTCTGGTTGCATATGAGAATCACATTTTCTTTAAAAATCTGGGCTTATAATTTTATTCAAACTCATGCATTAAAATGAGATTACATCAAAATAATGACTAGTCAAAACCAAGGAAACCGAAACCAAATTAAGATATGGTAAAAAGGTATGAATTTCATGTGCCATAGTTTTGGGCTTATAATTTTATTCAAACTCATGCATTAAAATGAGATTATATCAAAATAATGACTAGTCAAAACCAAGGAAACTGAAACCAAATTAAGACATGGTAAAAGGGTATGAATTTCATGTGCCACAGTTCTTGGCTTATAATTTTATTTAAACGCATGCATTAAAATGAGATTATATCAAAATAATGACTAGTCAAAACCAAGGAAACCGAAACCAAATTAAGACATGGTAAAAGGATATGAATTTCATGTGGCACAGTTCATACTTCCTTAGGCGTAACCAACTCCAAAACCCAACTGATGAATTTTTGGATCATATAGACCATTAAATCAATGTTTTGAGTTTTGTAACTTGGAACAATGATTTCAATAGGCATCTAATCATGCTTAGCCCTAGATAATTAGTGGTGATTCCAATCCTTGGCCTTTTTGTAATGGCCATCCGAGACTAGTTGGATGAGTTATTCATCTGACAATTATTCTCTATGATCAAGAGTTGAAAACCTATACCTTCTCACACTAATCACACCACAAAAGGGGAGGAATCTCGATTAGGAGGATAATTCTCCATTGAGATCAAAAGTTTTTAAAGTAGTGCATGTTTCTTTTCACAATGAAGGCCAGGAGGTGCGATGCTGATAGCTTTGCAACTCCTTCGGGTACAAGTTTAGAGAGTTAGGCCTACAGTTAGCCAAGTCTTTCCTAGTTCTTAATTTCCTCATCTTTCAATGACTATTTAACTATAATCCTTCTTCATATTTTTCTATTAATCTTTTATTTATCATGATTTTCATGATGTCATCGTCAAGGATCACCTTGTGTTTGAATAAATATCGATTCAAAAAAATATGGTAATATGAAAATGTTTGATTATTTCCCTAACACAAATTGTTTATGTCTATTTGCATTAGATTCACTAAACCCTATGGTAAGGTTAGGGTCCTAATTATTAGGAGAAAGTGAGCTATCCATCTTCATGAGTACCTCTCTACACAAGCATAGCAATACCTTTTAAGGTGTAAAGTGCCTATATCTCTTGTAAGTACCGCTTTGCATTTGCAAAGGGAAACACATCCACTGATCAAACTTATTCTACCAAGCCTATGATAGGCCTCAGATTAGAGTGCTTCGACTATCCTTACTGAATAAATGAGTGATTTAAATATCGATCTAGATTTCATCTCAAACCTATACAGTAAACCTACAAACCAAACTATGTTAAGCCATACCAAAATGCTACTAGAATGACCTAAAGAATAAGGACACTCAGGGAAACACTTCTAACCTTTACTTTACATACTATAGTTACATATGCGATAGTGAATGTACATGTCACCTACATGTGTCACGTCAGTGTTAGGACACGATGTTATGTTGTCCAATTGATGGCTAACCTTTGTTAATAAGTAGTGATGCCAAATGAATGTTGCCACTTGTAAGGTAACCATGTCACCCTGAAGAATCATATTCAACATGACAAAGTTGTTATGTTGCTCGATGGGAGCTTAACATGTATCCTACTTTAGGTGGTTATGAACGAACATCACTTCCTAGTCAGTTTTTTTATTCCAAATAGGCTTCATACCATCTTAATCAAGGAAAAACTTCACTTGAATAAGTTGTTTTGTTATCCGACCAATGACTTAATGTATGTCAAACACTAAGTGATGGCATACATACATTATTGCATAGGTTATTGTCTTATCTTTAGAGGTATCATATTAAGGTGATTTTAACTTGGACACGTTGTTATGCTATCCTTTTAGAGTTGTCCTAATACTTGTCATCTCCACCCCTAGGCAGCATAACACCTATTGTCGATGCATTTTCCATGAGTTATTTACATTCTTTTATTCTTTGTTTGTATCTGCATTTTTTATATTGTCACTAACCTATTTCCTTTGCTTTTGTTTTTTTGACAATTGCACACATCATTCATTGTAATCATCATCTCGAGACAATTGATTAGGGTTTTGTATCTATCATGAAGTAAAACACTTTTATTGTTAAGTCTTTTGAATATGTCAGAGCATGGTTATAACATTAGTAGCGTGAAAATAGGGATATTCTCAATCCTGGTCATTTCTCAACAGTGCATGAAAGAGGCAAAATGGGGTACCATAGAATGATTGGCAAAACCTAAAGCATATATGGGCTGGAACAATACAAAAAGGGAATCATTTACAAAAAGGTATAGAGACATAGCCCTCTTTCTTCAAGTCTGGTTAAAAGCTAGACTATTATAAGTAGCATCATAATTTTAGAACCTGACTTATCAATATTTCACCTTTAATTGGGAAGATTTGGTCCCTACAATTGATGAATTCATGGCCTTACTCAAAATTGAAAAGATCAAGTCTGATAGGAAGTATTGTAAATCATTACAACTTCCACGATTCAAGAAAAGGCTAGCATAAGTCCTCGAAGAATAAAACCATAGATTGATAAACACATCAAGGTGAAAGGCAATAGAGAGTGCATTTTTTAAATGAGTTTATGGAAGCAATCGTGAATGCTATCGATCTAAAGAAAATTCTAGATGTCTATGCACTAGCTATATATGGAATGGTCATATTCTCGAAGATTCTAAGTTATATCAAGGCAATAATCATGGATCTCTTTTCCTGATTATGTTGCAACATTAACCCTACACCCTCTATTATGTTAAGACTATTCGAGCCTTCAGCTTATGCAAGAAAATGAGGATAGATTAGTTCATCGAATGTGCCCCACTCCTTCACATTTGGCTCATTAGCCACTTTTACCCTTAAGAGAAAAGAAGTTGCATAACTTCTTGCCCAATTTCAGCCCTATATCCAAAGTCTTTGACAAGGATGGCCCCAAGATAAGTGCAAGGAGCAATGGGTCTAGAAGTTTTAAAACCTCAAAAGAAAAGAGGTCACATGAAAGGCCCCATGATTTTTTTGCAGTATGTGGAGATCTTAATTGCATGCCACTTATGGGATTATGAGGAGGCACCAGCTATTCCTCTCTCTTAGTTCTACGAAAGTTTCAATGCTAGTAATTCATCTTTTTCACTCAAGACCTTAAGCATTGGGACTTTGATTATAGTGAGCTTGACTACAAGTTAAAAGTCTAGGCAGCCTCTCATGCTTGGGGACAAATTAATTGCATGGTACATTTAGCTCGATAATGCCAAGCTTTAATCATAGGCCAACCTCGCCAGGACTTTTCTAAACTAGTGCCAACATTTGTCATATTAAGCCCCTGACCATTTCTCTCTCATCAATTTAGAAAAGAAGCCTTATCGAAAGCTTTAAGCAATACGCTTAGTAGTGAAGAGATGAGCAACTTTAGTCCAGGGCCCTTTAATTGAAAAGGAATTGACCATGACATTCATCAACATCCTACGTGCCTCATACTATGACAAGTTCGTAGGGAATGCCACTAAGAATTTCATCGACCTCATGTTATCCGACAAAATGATTGATGCAACAATTAAAAACTGTTGAATGTCAGCAAGTGAGTCATCTGGGTTGAGGAAAAAGCTTGCCTTTAGCAAAAAAAAAAAAGAAGAAAGAAAATCCCATAAGCCATGCCAACTCATCTCAACTGAGCCAGTGTCAGGTGCCAACCTTACAATCCAACTACACCCTACTCTAACTTAATCATGATCCCTCTTCAGCTAGTTTACGCCACTGCTTACAACCCATCTTTTACTATCCCATTGAATCTATTATGAAATAATTAATTCTAAGCTAACAAAAATGTTAACAATCTTGTCAATAATGCATTAAATAATCAGGGTGCAAACTGGCAAAGGCAATAGTTTGACCTTATCTTCATGACCTATAAGGAGTTTTTTAAGCTTTGTTTCAAAGCCATCTAGTTGCTCTAATGTATGTCCTAGAGAAGAAACCTCTATACCCTCAGTAGTATAATCCCAAGACCCATTATGACTACCATGTTAGGGCAGCGGGGCATGACATCAAAGACTACATTTGTTTTAAACGGAGGTACAAAGCCTCATTGATTCAAAGGTTCTACAATGCAAAACAAATCAAGGCTGAATGTTGCTACAAATCCCCTACCAAACCATGTTAAGTTGACAATAAATACGATCAGTGTTGAAGACAATTATGAAGTCAAAAAAAGCATAAAGAAAGTCAGGACATTGACTGAGTTTGGTTTGATAAATATTGATTTAGGAATGAATTTTTAACGCTTTCTAGATGTAAAAAAAAAAACTTGATGATTTCTGTGAATTCCATACAATTCATGGTCACACCTTTCAAACATGTAAAGAGTTCTAAGCAATAGTCCAAAGAATGATGGAAGAGGGTGGCAAATTGAACTCTATGATAAGGAGTAAACATCTTCCCCTGAAACAGTTAACATGACTGGGGAAGGAATAACCCAAACCCCATAGAGAGAGGATGCCCTATCATCATCTATAGACAACTAAGCTTTAGTGTGAGTTTGTCAATGACTATGCGAAGGCTATTCATAGAAGCCCTTATGCGATTCGCATACAAAAGCGACAAAGCTGTCCTTTAAAAATATGGAGGTCGAGATATGATAATCAGAGAGCCCACTTAGTTAACCATTACTGTCATTTGTCAGGAGTTTGCCACTTGACCCGTAATGGCCGATATTATGCACGTCTAAATTAAGATAGCCAAGAAATGAAGCCTCCCTGATAATTGATGTGTCCCAGGATAGGATAAAAGACCTAGAGTTCAGGAAAGTAAAAGAGGAGCTAGACGAAAAGGAAGCCATCAAGTATAATATTGTCAATTAGCTGAGTGAACAACCAGCTAAGATTTTTGTTTTATCCTTACTTCTTAACTCAAAAGTTCATTAAAAGGCATTATTAAAAATGTTGAATAAGACATATGAGTTCTCGAACATTTCCATAGACAAATTAGACCATCTAGTGAACAACAACATAAATGATTATTATATTTCATTCACTGATGACGAGATCCCTTATGGAGGTAGAGGTAGCTACAAATCCCCACATATCACCATTTATTACAAAAGCTGCATTGTACCAAAGGTTCTCATAGACATGGCTATGCCCTCAATGTTATGCCTTTGGTCAGCTTAAACAAGCTTCCTATTAACACATTTGATGTCAAGCAAAACAACATGATAGTGCGAGCATTTGATAAGACTTGTCTTGGAGTCACCAAAAGCATCATCTTTTTTCTTCAGATAGGCCTGTACACTTATAAGGTTGAGTTTCAAATACTGGACATTACTCCATCTTACAATTGTCTGCTAAGGACTCCTTGGATACATTCAATTGGGTAGTGCCATTATTCTTGCATTAAAATTAAAATTCATGATCAATGACAAAGTGGTCAGTATTAGGGGCAAATATGAGATGATTGCCACTGCTTTTATTGGTGGTACTTACACTGAACCAAATAAAGGTTTGCCTAAACCATACTTTTAGTCATTTGAATTTGTCAATGCTACATACATAAGAGAAGGCCTCTTGATTGTTGGGCCTTAGTTGTTAAAGAATACCTGCATGGGTTTGAAGTTGACAGTTGGCAAGGGTTTTCAAGCCAGAAAAAGACTTAATAAGAATCTACAAGAATGGCCAGAGCTTTAAAAGTCATCAACCAAGTCAATAAGAATGGCTTAAGATTCAAGTCAATAAGGCTAGATATTAGAGGTTGGCTCATTTATTAGGTCAAGAGTTAACCCAAAACTGATGGTGTTCCCACCAGTCCATGAAACCTTTTAATTGAGAGAATGAATGGATTCAGATCAGTTAGGAAAGATAAAGGTTAATGATGTTTTGGCTTTTTTGAACCGACCACTCTAAAACCTCCATATCAACACCATCGACAACTAACTAGGACCATCAAAGTCAAGCAATAAAATCTATCCCTATCCACTAGAGTCTACTTTTTATAATGGAGCTGTGTCAGAAACACCTGTAATTTTTCAATCTATTTCTTTATAATGTTAAGAGAAAACCTACTTACTTCAACCCAATATCTTATAATGATCCTACGTAATAGGCATCTTTTATCGAGTATTCTCAATAAAAATGATTTTTGCATAAGGCATTTCATTTTATGTGCCAATTTTCACACATTGGTTAATACACAATTTGCTTATATTATTTGTTTCCTCACCCTTTTAGTTGCCTTATTAAAATGACATGAATGTTTTTTTGAACTCCTAGAGATCAATTTTTAGCAGTCAATTTGTACGGTTCAAGTTGATTCTGATAAAAATTGTAAAGAGAAATATGTGCCACTAGATCTATTATAATTAGTCGAGCATGAAGAAAAATAGATCATATCCCATGAAAAGCCAATTGAAGTCATAAATTAGGGGATTGAGAAGGATCGAAACTTTCATAAAACACTTGACCAGAACCAAATTGATAAACTTGCTTCGAGGGTACTAGGATGTATCTGCCTAATCATATCAAGACATGCCTGGACTAGACACCAACATTGTGGTCCATAGGCTTCCCTTTAAAACTGAGTGCAAACTAATCCAGTGAAAGCTAAGAAGGATGAAACTTAAAATGCTCCTTAAGATAAAAAAAGTCAAGAAACAATTCGATACAAGATTCTTCACTGTCTTAATCCCTAAAATTAGGATTTAAACCATGCTAGTCTGAAAAACAACTTTTTCCTACCTTATATTAACACTTTGATCAACAACACTATCAAGAATTCCTTATTCTCCTTCATGGATGGATTCTCATGTTATAATCAGATCCAAATGGCACTCAAAGACATAGGAAAACTAATTTTGTTCCCATGTGGGGCATATTTTGCTACGAGGCCATTCCTTTCGGACTCAAAAATGCTAAGGCAATTTGTCAAAGAGCCATGGTGACATTATTCCATGACCTAATGCATAGGGAGATTAAGGTCTACATGGATGACTTAATCGCTTAGTCAACATGAAAAGATGAGCATAACTATGACCTTTAGAAGCTCTTTAAATAGTGATAAAAATTTCAACTAAGTTTGAATCCTACCAAGTGTACCTTCTGTGTCATTTCCAAAAAGTTACTAGATTTTATCACTGATGAAAGAGGGATAGAAGTCAACTTAGATAAAGTTAAATCCATTCGAAATCTACCACCACCTTGGACCCAAAAGGAAGTGAAAAGTTTCTTAGGATGCTAAATTACATATCCAGTTTCATATTATAGCTCAATGATAAATGTGACCTAATCTTTATACTCTTTCATAAATAAGATCTCGAGGAATGGAATAAAGAATGCTAAGAAGCTTCAACAATGTCAAATATTATCTGTCAAACCTACTAGTGTTAACACCGCTAATTCCCGATTGACTTGTAATCCTCTACCTATCAGTCTTCGACAGATCCATGGGTTATGTGCTCGAGCAACATGATAAGTGAGGAAAGAAAGAACAAGTTATTTACTACCTTAACAAAAAGTTCACAGAGTATGAGAATAATTATTCCTTAATGGAAAAGTTATGTTGTGCATTGGCATAGACCATCCAGAGACTCAAGTAATACATGCTATACCACAACATATGGCTAATCGCAAAGATTGATCCCATCAAGTACCTATGCGAGGCCCTTACATTGTCAAGATGATTATGCAAATAGCAAGTTTTGCTCTCCAAATATGATATTATATAGTCAACTAAAAAGTCGTTAGGGGTAGTGTAGTAGATTTCTTAGCAACTCGGGCCATAAGCAACTATAATAATTGGATTTTAATTTTCTAGATGAAAAATTGATGTGCATAACTAAAAAGGATAAAACCCCTAGTCTTGATCAATTCTAAATATATATTTTAATGGAGCATCGAATGCTCTAGGGCATGGAAGCAGGGTAATATTGATTTCACTTCACGTAAGTCATTGCCTCTTTATGACAAGATCAAACTTTGATTGCATCAATAACATAGCAAAACATGAATCATGTGTCATGGGGCTCCAAGTGGCTATCGAAAGAAATTTCAAGACTTTATGGGTTTTGAGGACTCAACCTTCATCATATAACAAGTAAAAGGGGAATGGCAAACCCATGACCCCAAACTAATCCATTATAAGAAGCTAATCTTAAAACTCAGAAAGAAATTTGATGATATTAGCTTTCAGCACTTATCTTGAGAAGAAAACCAAAAAGTTGATGCTTTAGCCACCTTGTCATCCATGTTCAAAGTTAGTTGAGAATTAAATGTTACTCCATTCAAATAAGCATTTATACAACTTTGACATTTTCTTAAAATGTTAAAGAAGAGAAGGATGGTCCACCATGGCATTATGACATCCTCTACTATATAAGGGATCAACAGTGCCCCGAGCATGCTATAGAAAAAGACAAAAAAACCATTAAAATAATAGCCATAGGATTCATTCTTGATGAGGAAGTCTTATACAAGAAAATTTGGTATAAGTATTGCTCAGATGCATCGATGCTCCTGAAGCCAAAAGGATCTTAAAGGAATTCATGAAGGGATTTGCAGTACATATGCTAATGGGTACCAGATTAAGTTATAAGACAAGGCTATTAATAGTTGACTCTTGAAAAAGATTGCATTAATTATGCTTGAAAGTACCATAAGTGTCAAATTTATGTAAATAAGATCAATATCACACCTTTATTGCTTTTTTCTATATGGAGAATGGACATGAATAGGCTTATCACTCCTAAAGCTTTTAAAGGACATCTATTTATCTAAATAATGATCGACTATTTCACTAAATGGGTCAAGGTGGCTTCATATGCCAATGTCACCAAGTTAGTTATATGCAAATTCGTGAAGCAAGACACTATTTGTCGATATAAACTTCTTCAAAAAGTTATCATAGATAATGCTTGCAACTTGGAAAGTGATATGATGTGAGTAGTGTGTTCTTGATTTAAAATCCAATATCTTAATTCGATGCCATACCATTTGAAAATGAACGATGCAGTTAAATCAACCAACAAGAACATCAAGAAGATAGTTGAGAAAATGGCCTAGATTTATAAAGACTAGAATGAAAAGCTATCCATTGCACTCCATGCATATGGAACTTTAATTTAGACTTTTATGAGCACAACCATTTTTTCCCTTGTCTACAGTACAGAAGTCATCTTACCAATCAAAGTCAAAATCCCTTCTCTAAGAGTCTTAATAGAGGCTAAGGTTGAAAAGGCTAAATGGATCAGGAACATATAAGATCAGTTTAACCTTATTAAAGAAAAATAATTAAAAGCCTTTTGCCATGATCAAATGTATCAAAGAAGCATGATCAAGGCCCATGATAAAAAGGCCTACCCTCATTAATTTCCTGAAGGAGAACTAAAACTTAAGAGAAGCCTCCTAATCCATAAAGATGCCCAAGGCAAATAGGCCTTTAATTAGGAAGGACCCTATGTCAAAATAAGCTTTCCTTGAAAAGGCCTTGATCATCACCAAAATGGATAACGTCTTGCCCCTGACTCCATCAAGAAATATTATTCTTAAAGAATGAAAAACCAAAAAGGCATTCTCTATAAAAAAAGTAAAAAAAAAAAGGTTTTGGATGAAAACCCAATAAAGATGTCAGCCTAACCATCCCGACATATGTCAAAAACCCAAACGGGTGGTTAAAAAAAAGCTAGCCTTGACCAAACCCAAACCACATTAGATCCTACACAAATACCTATTAGAAAAACCTTAAGTAAACCTGACCCAACCCTGGCCATACCTAATCAAACTTAACCCTACCTTAATTAAACCGTGTCAAAATCCTAATAAGATCTAATCAAACCTTAGCCAAATCAAAGTTAAACTTTACCAAACACTAGAGTAGGGGCAACTATAAAGCGATATAGGGTAATCTAAGGGGTTTTCATAAGATCAGCTTGAATTAGAGATGTTGATCATTTAAGGAAGGTCTCAAGGGCATAATAAAAACATTCATGTCATGATTGTCAAAGGCATCAACACCCGAAAAATCACTTTTGTATCATTTTTTCCTTGTCGTAATACTCATTTGTCAAATGTGAATTGAATCGTATCATTTTTTCATGAATGAATACTATCTTGTTTCATTTAACCCTTATGCATTACATCAGCATTGCATTATGCTTATCATTTAATTGATAATATTTGATAATTTGAATAAGACTCACATTAGGATTTCTTAATATTGCATCAAATAAACGAGGATAACATAAGAAGCTTTATTCATTCCTTGATTGTCAAGATCAGAAACCTTTCACGTTTAAGAATTACCAATCATGATCTTATGCCAAATTATTCCTAGCCACCCAAAGGCACTCTTCATAAAAAAAGTCAAAACCCAAACACTAATCCATCTAGTGAAGATATACCCATCAATCCAGCCAAGGTCATTTAGTCCTTAAATTGCTAACAACACCAACCGACTTATTAGAAAAAACCATTACGTATCCAAAGTTAAGAAGCACACCAGTCATAACCACATGTCAAACTGCTCTTGGCCTCTCAAAGTTGTCAATTACAAAAAACCATCAAATCCAACAGAAGCTGAACTTAGCTCAATTACTAACAAACCCAATTAAGATACACAAATAACCAAGCTAAAAGTTATCCAGCCCTTAAATTACTCAGAACTAACCAAACTCGTTAGAAAATTATCAAAAATCCTAAGCCCATAGATGAAAATTCTTAACCTGCTAAAAAAACCATCAGACACCTTAAGTCAAGAAATGATCATCTAAGCATTAGATGCTCCAAAATGGGTCATGATCACAAAGACCATCAAATCCAAAATTAGCACCTGAAACTATCAATAAAAATAACCAACCCTATTAAAAGATATCACCAAAAGTCTTGAGCCAAACTAACCATCTAAGTCGAGAAATATAATCATCTAAGTTTTCACTATGTCAGAGAAAATTCAAATACCGTGAATCAAAATAACAACCATCTCAGCATCAAAACACCTAAAAAATCATGATTTGGAAAAGCTGTCAAGACTGTAGTTAGCATTTCGAATTGTAGCATTAAGGAAATAGTTGTCAGATCTCCTAGTCAAGATGATAACTTGCAATGTCTATTCCCGTATTGGACCTTATATCATGATCATATAGTCATATCATTAAGAAGGGTACACTTGTATTATTGAATCATTCATTCATATCATCATTACATAACATCATTTTGTCAGCATCTCGTTAAGCAGAATTTGTCAAGCCTCAAAGAACTTTCGGGTAAGAATCCTTAACATCAAAAATCAAAATGTCATCTAGGAAAGGCATTTATCTCTCCAAAATACTACAATATCAAAAATCAAAGTCCAGTGATATTAGTAGGTCAAACTCGACTGATTAGTCCATGTCAAAAACTTATGTCTAGAACATGTGTTAAGAACCTTTGTCAAAAACTCATGTCTAAAATCTCTATCAAGAACATTAGTCAAGAATCTTGGTCAAGACTCTTTGTCAAGGAATCATTTCAAAGCCCAATATTGTTGGAAAGTCATAATTTGGCTTATTGGCACCTTTGTCAAGAACCTTAGTCAAGAATCTTAATTAAGAACCTTTGTCAACAAATCCTTTCAAAGTCTGACATTACTTGACATGATTTGGTGCCTTGGTATTTTATTTTTTCTAAGTAAAACCTATGAATCGATGAGTATAAAGTCGTAGTCTATATCTTTCATCTAAAACCTCTCAAGAAATCCCTTCAAAGTTTAACGTTGCTGTCATGATTTAGTGTCGAGCCTAGGGTTGTAATCTAAGTCTTTTATCCAAAACTTATCAAAATCCCTTTAAAATCTAGCATTGCTAGTCGTGATTTGGCACATTAGAATTTCATCTTTTTAAGTTAAACTTAGGGATAGGTTGAGCCTAGGCTCATAGTCTAGGTTTTTCATGCAAAGCCTTTCAAGAAATACCCTCCAAAGTTTTATATTATTGGCCGTGATTTAGTGTGTTGGCATTTTATTTTTTTTGTCAAACATAAAGATAGGTCAAGCCTATGGTTGTGATCTAGGTTTTTCTATCTAAAACCCATCAAGAAATCCCTTCAGAGCTTGACATTGCTAGTCATGATTTGGTACATTGGCATTTCATCTTTTTTAAGTTGAACTTTGGGATAGGTAGAGCCTAAGATCACAATCTAGGTTTTTCATCCAAAATTCAAACTTTTTTTTCACAAAAAACTTGAAATCATCGCCAAAATATTGTTTTTATCTAGACATCATATTAATTATAGTTATTCATTGCAAGAATGTAAGGCAACATCAAGCACAACCCAGATAAAGTAATGTTTATCAATCTTTGCCTTGTTCTTAATGCCCAATAACAGCCAAAAGGGGGTAGTTAAAAACATCTCATTTTGTCCAAGCCACTATTCAAGGCATCAAGGGTCACTATTTGAGATGTCTTCAAGGTTATTTGAGCAAGTATGAGTCAGTCACCTATAATTCCCAGCTAAAGTGAGGCGCCTAAGAAGCTAGAGGTGCATAAAATCTATATTTTCATGAGTAGGTATCGATACAAAGGGCCATGTGTCGACACATTTATTATGGCATCGACACAGGATGTTGTTGTATCAATACAAAGTTATTTTAAAGCTCAAATCATGAATTTTTGGTCAAGGTGTACTAATGCAAGGCATAAAATATCGATACTTTGAGGAAATTTTGGTTGTGGTATTGATATAGAAGGCTTTGGTATTGACATCAGGTTGTTTCAAAGCTAAAATCATGATTTTGGGTCAATATGTATCAACATATGCCAAGGAGTATTGGTACCTGGGGAAATTTTATGCATGCTATCGATATAATGTTTATAGTGTTGATACTAGTTTCATAATATCAATACCTAAAGCAAAAGTTAGCTTCTAGTATTGATACAAAAAGCATTGTATTGATACCATAAGGCTATTTTTGGCCTATTCAAGATATTTGCTCCCTTCGTACCATGACACTAAAACTTGGATTTGATCATAACTTTAGCCTCAAGAATTATCCAAAATTAAATACAATTTCATATATTATGGACTTCATATTTGGGCTTAAACGGTGGGTTTTAACTTTTTGGAATGATCCATTAAGCATGTCACAAAGGCATTTCATGAGAAGATATGGATTGATAAAGGGCAAGCTTGACCTTACTCATAGTACCAGCTTATGCAGGTTTTTTAATGTTGCCAGAACTATGTCTTAGCCAGTAGGATTCTGAAAGGTTTCTCTTTGGTACCATAAGTCACCATTTTGTCTACCTCAAATGACTATAAAGGAGTAAACTTGATTTGCTCTATTTACCTAAAACGAATTATACTTTATTTTGTTTAAAGATCAGCTTGTTGTTCCTATATTCAAGCCTCCCCATGAACCCTTTAATCTCAAATATTATGATATCAATGCACATTGTGAATTCCATGCGAGATTATATAGGCATTCTATAGAATAATGCAATAAGTTCAAAAGAAAGGTTCAAGACCTACTCAATATCAGTGTAATCTAGATTAAACCATAGTCGAATATTGTTGTTAAACTCTTATCATATTATGGGAAGTATTAAAATCCCAAGAAGCAATGAAGTGGTTATGAAGGCAACCTTTTGGGCTACTTGCTTGGTTTTATAAATATAGGGTTTTAAAAAAAATAAATGATTAGGGTTTGTAAAAATATCTTAGAAGAACTAACATAGCTAGAAAAATGAAGTACTTGCAAAAGCAATCCTTTTTGGCTACTTTTTGTTTTGAGTCTTGTAAATATGGTTTTGTTTAATGGATAAATCAAAGAATTCTGGTTGGTAAAATAGTAGTATTGAATCATGACTTAAATTCTTAAGATTTCTGCTTCTACAATAATCTCCATGCTTGATATTTAACTAATTGCTTAGCCTCTAATTCAACCATTAAATATTATCTTATACACTATTCATTCATATATTTTTTTCATTTATTCATTCATTAATCTATATATCAATTTTCCATTCATTGATAATCATACAAGGATAATAATAAAGATTAATGTTAATAAGACATATGCATTTCCCGTAGACTAATTTAAGTTATATTTTCCATTTAAGGTGAAATAATATAGAATCACAAGATAAAAAAATGAGATATTACTCAATGCAATGAGTGGTAACAAGTTCAAAACAACAAAGGGAAATGGGAGCTATGAATACTTCAGGCCACTCCAATCATCAAATGTTTGTCAAAATGCTTATTTTTTGTTTGTTAAAAATATGTTTTCCTAAAACCCCCAAGTTAAGGCCATGTTAACCTCAATAAATAAGGACTAACAAGGACTTAAGGTTTTCTATGGCATTGGTTTTCCAATCTTAGGGAAAATCAAGTTTTTTGTATGTGGATTCAGGGATTATTCATATGTTCTATTTTCAAAATAAATATCCTTTTTTAGTACAAAAAATTGCTATGCCTTGATCTTTTACTTTTAGTCTTTGTGTTTGTGGTATGGTCAATAAGCTTTTCATCATCCCAAACTACCTCGACATTATGGAATACGCTTGTGACACCTACATCACACATTTCTTTCCATCACGGATATTCATATATCCATGGCCTGAGCCTAGACCTAAAAGGCATAAAAAATCGAAATCCCTTGTTATTGCCCTAGTAACACTGTAGTCATGACTTGAAAAATTATTTTCAAACTTAAAATAATTTTTCATGAATTTTCTAATATTTTTCTTTTAAATTGAATTAAATTATCTTTCTAAGGGTATCTCGTTTGCCTTTGGATTATTTTGGATTAGGGAGTAATGATTTTCTGAGCCAACGCTACTTGGAACCCTTAAATCAGTGATTTACCTTTTTCTTGGGCCATTTCATCCTATCAGATGATTTTTTAAATTTTCAAAATATTTTTCCTAAAAAGTTTGTGAAATTACCATTTTGGAAAGGTATAAATTGCTATTGAATGATTCCATAAGAATCAGGAATAATTTTTCAAAGTTTGCCATACCCTTTCTCCTACATGTGCTTTCAATGCCACATTTGACCCAACTTCAAAAATTATGTTCACCTTAAATGTGTTTTTTCTAGGATCTCTGGAATACTTTTACACTAAACCTCATCGGATCACCTTTCTAATGGTACCCTAAATGACCCTTAGAACCTTTGGATTTGTTTGGAAAAAAATCGAGAAGGGTGATACAATGATGATGTGTCAAAATTAGTCAATTTCTCTAATTTCCACTTTAAGGCATTCAAGTGCCTCCGTGAGATCTTAATTAACTTTTTTGAGTCAAAAAAGACATGTGTCAACCCCACTGGCTCCAACCAAGGCATGAATAAATTTTCAAGATTTATCATCCTTATTTTTGTTAATTTTCTTTTTTTATAAAAAATCAACTATTTTTCAAGAATTGTCAAAATCTCGTTTTTGTCAAGAAATCATTGTTGACACCTAATTTTGTTTAGACCATTTCCCTAACAATCCAAAAATATTCCAAACCAAAAACTTAGTAACCGCTCGATGGTGGTAGGTTTTCTTCAAGTGGACTGAACATTTTAAAAACATTCTTAATCCCAATTAATTGGCCGCTGGGGTATGTGACAGAAAAATCATCATCTCAAGGCTTGTAGAGAACCAATCTCAGATGAAAAAGTAAATATCAAGGTAAAATAATTAGCTTTAACTTTATACTTGGGAAATTTTAAAATTTATTTTTATAGATGTTATCACAGTCAAATTTTTGACTTCTAAAAATTTTTTGAGAATTTTTCATAAAATTTGAGAAGTTGATCATCGTATATTTTTATCGATATTTGTCTGGTACTTATGCCGATAGTCACCTAAAAAAATCAAAAATATTGGAGAAAAAATTCATAATGGTATTTCATACCATAAGATGTCAAGTTGTTAAATTTATTTATTAACTTTGAATTTTTCACAATACTATAAATGTTACGCTCGTGAAATTTTTCCTGATAAAAATTGTTTTAGATTTCTAGTTTTCATATTTATTATTTTTGTAAATAAATATTTTGATTAATGTGTTGGATAAAATTCATTTTTATAAAATTTGAACATAATTTTAAAAATTTTTCATTTTCAAGAACGGAATTTCTACTCTGTAAATTTTTTTGAGGGATTTTTTTGAGTTTATAATTTTTAAAATTCTTTGAATATTTTCATTAAATTCATATTTAATAATTTTTAAAAATTTAATTTATTTTATGTGTTTTACATTTTTTTCAAATAATATTTTTTTCGAAAAGGGTTTTTACTTGTAAAATTTTACAAGTTTAAGATTTTTAGTTGCCTTTCTCTTGCAAATAAAAGTTCTTAATAATTCCTTTTTGAATTTTTACATAGAAATTTTATTAATTTTATTTTTAATTACTTAAATTTTATTTTTTCCATTCATGGTCCTTAAAATCCATTACGGACCTGATAAGCCTCTTAACTTTACAACCAACACAATAAAGCCATTTTTGTTTTCTAAAATGACCAAGAAACTTATTTTAATTAATTTTTAATTAAATTTGTTATGTAAAATTTTATTCTTTGAATACATAATTTTTAATATGTCACAATTTAGTCCTTATAATTTATTTTTTATTCAAATTAAATTCTTTCTCATGTCTTTAGATTTATGACATCATCTGTGAAATGACAAATTCATTAATTAAAATCTTATCAAAATCTAAAAAAAGAAAGTAATTAATTAAAGAAACTTGGAGAAATGGCTAGAATTTAACACACTAAAAAATCACTAACTTAAGTTTTTTTCAAGTTTCTCAAGCTTTTAAGGTAAATCCACTTGAAAAACTTTTGATTTTTGTTTATTTCTATTATATTTCATCTTTCTTGTGAGCCTAATGAATATTTGTTCTTATGAATTTTGGTTCATGTTTAAAGGCCAACTACAAAGGCCACATGATGTGCCACATCATGATTGGCCCAAAATAAAAAGCCTAAAAAGAGAAAGAGTTCTAGTAAACATGCCCAATCACATGACCAAGGGATAAAATAGTCAACTTGGTGTATTATGCGCACTATAAGAAAGATCCTTGAAGATTTTAAAAGTTTTCTTGACCAAAAAAGTCAACAGCATCCAAATTAAAAAAGTTTTGGTGTGCAGATTATTACTAAATCTATAAGGTTTTCAGTTTTTTAAGAGAGGTTTTAATTCCTTAGCTTGCAAGGAAATTAATTCCATTAACTATTTTATTTTCTTTGTGAGCAAGCAATATCTTATTTAATTACTTAGGATTTTGTTTCTTTTTCTTGCAAAGGCTTTTGGCCAAACCTCTACTATAAATAGGGGACCTTATACTTATTTTTGGGACATTCAGAGTTGATTACTAAAGTAGGTAATTATTTTTAGTTCTTTTCTCTTATCTAAGTCTTCTTGGTGGTGAGTTTGTGAAACTTAGCTTTTAGGTTTCTTATCCCTGAAAGTGACATCCAACCCTGGTATCAATTATGCGAGGATTCTTATCAATCAATCAAGGTTTATTCCTTCCATCCTTCCAACTTTCAGATTTTAGATTTTATTTTCTTCTATTTTTTGTTTTGAACCATTAGAGACCTATTTCTATTGAGTTTTATTCTTATAAGATCATCATTATTGGTATCAAAGGCGAAGGTTTTTGAGGTTTAAAGTTATAAATGCCATGTCAAAAGGTAGTGAGACCCATACAATACCAAATCCTAGAGTGCAACAAGGAATGAGTTTTGAAAAAGCTCATCTTGTAGCATTTGAACGCAATAACAAAGAGCTTCGTACACGTATGGATTAGCTTCTGTGTATGCTGGAAAGATTGGCCTTGAATCAGGCACATAACAATCAGCTGCGATAATAAAGGGTTGATCATGATGAGGGTGATAAGTATGATAAATCGAGCATAGAAGATGAACCTAATGAAGCACCAAGGCAACGCTGGCAACCAAGAACCTCTAATAATATTAAGATAAAGATTCCACCTTTCTGTGGAACAAGCTCTCTCGAAGAGTACTTGGAGTAGGGACAATTTGTTTAGAAAGTTTTTAAGTGTTAAGAATATACCAAAGCTAAAAAGGTAAAACTCGTAGCTCTAGAGTTTACTAATTATGCTAATCTATGGTAGGAGAATATGAAAACGCAAAAAAGGCATGAAGGAAAAATCCAGTCTCGACTTATAGGTGTATGAAAAGGCTTATGGAAAAGAGGTTTGTACCTCAATGCTATAAGCAAGAATTATTCCTTAAGGTGCAAACTTTGCTAAAAAAAGCCTACAATGTTTAGGATTATGTGAAAGAGTTTGAGATGCTAATGATGCATTGTGATCTATAAGAGGTTTAAGAATAAACCATTGCAAGATTCATTAGTAGGTTGCACAAGGACATTGCAGATTCGGTGGAGTTACAACTATGCTATCTTGGATAATATGATTACATTGGCTGTAAAGGCTGAAAAACAACACAAGAGAGGTATGCCGAGGGTAAATAAACCTTACACCTCATCCTCTTCTTTATTTTATATCCCCAAAACAATCGTAAGACTGGAAAAAAAGAAGGATCTTGCTAGGGTGGCCGTGGTTGAAAAAGGGGAAAAGAAAGTTAAAAATTTCTAACCTTTAACGATAAGCTATGATATTAAGTGTTTTAAGTGCCTTGGGCTTGGACACATAGCTTCTTAATGTCCTAACAAAAAGGTCATATCCGTGAATCAGTTGAAGAAGTTGTTAGTGAAGATAAATCAAATCCAGAAGTAGAAGTGGAAGAAGAGTAAGTTATACTTCCCAAAGAAAGAGAATTGCTTGTTATTTGTTGCAATCTTATCGTACAATTAGTGAAAGAGGAAGAGCAGTGGGAGAATATCTTTACACCTATTGCAATATTAATGGCAAGGTATGTGGTTTAATCATTGATAGAGGAAGTTGCAATAATGTAGCCTCTACTACATTGGTTAATAAATTAAACCTCACTACTACTAAGCATCCATGTCCTTATCATTTGCAATGGCTAAACAACAAGGGAGACTTGAGGGTTATAGAATAAATGAAGGTGCCATTTACCATAGGAAGGTACAAAGATAAAGTAACGTGTGACGTGATTGGAAAACTTTGGTAGTTTCATCAAGACGTTGTTCATCATCGGTGTGCGACACCTATTCTGTTTCTAAATATTTAAAATTTTGCCAATTGCTATCTTTTTTTAATCAAAATCACCTATTTTTGTTTAGAATTAGTCAAAAATGTCATATTATCAAGAAATTGTTAAACTTTTATCAATTTTAAGTCTTTTAACCCCTTTTTTTAATATTTACCAAAATTTTCACCTATAGGGATACTCCAACCCCATTTTCCAAATGGATACTCTAGCCTCATTTTTTCAAAAATGTCAAGACTCAAAATTTCTTTTTCCACCCTAGATTTTTCTAGACTTTTCAAAAATTCAAACTCGATTTTCTTGCCTAACTAGTCAATGGATTCAAACATGTTTCCAAAATTATCGACTTGGTCATTTTAAGATAATTGTAAGCACCTTATTTTGCCAGTTTCTGGCATCCTAGGACTTAGGTGAAAGATGATAAAATTAAAAAATAAAAATAAAAACTAGGGGACGACTGTTGGTTGCCATGTCATATTAAAAAAATGTAAAATGAGGCATCGAAGGCCATTTTTCATGGTGTCATTAGAGTTATTTAGATGAGTATATGAATCGATTTTCCACTATTTATGACCAAGTTGAGGTAAAGTTAGGGAGCCACATGTATGTACAAGATATATTAGTGCATGAGTATTGATACGAGGCTTTTACATTGCCAAAACTTGAATTTTCATATGTAGTATCGATACAAGAGGGTTTGGTATCGATACCTAAGGTGGTGTACAGATACCTGGCATTATTGTATTGATACGGACCTTGACAGTAGCTAAAGATATGATTTTTGGCAAAATGTATCGATACAAAAGCAAGAGTCTTAATACAAATCCATGGAGTACCGAGATAGGCCTCTAAGTCTCGAGATTGGAAACAATTTTTTTGCTTTTAGTATCAATACACAGCTTATTGTATCGATACTCATGGGTAAAAAGTACCTTGTGTATCGATACAACATGTTTTGTATTGATACACCAAGGCATTTTTTCCCAGTTTGGACCACTTTTTAGCTTTGACAATCTGACTTAAACATGTTTTTTACACCAAGAAGCCGTCATAAAACATTGCAAACCTTGACTTTGGGCCTATGAACAGATTCAAACCAATTTTGAGAGCGCAAATAGCCAATGACAAGGGTCATTGTCATAAAATATATGGTTATAAGAAGGCACGGCAAGCATATCTCTAGCTATAGGCTATCACAACCTTTACGTCTCTCTACTTAGCATGGCAAAACCAACAGAAAGAAAATTAGCTAAACATAGTAGCTGGAGATGTACCTTGGTGCAGAGGAGAAAGATAAAAAATGCCCTTGCTTTGTCTCCTAAAGGCATTGACTAAGCCATATTCAGAGGAGACCTTCAGCAATCTTAGGAAACTCTTTATCCATTCTTAAAAGTCCTCTAGCAATCTTCAGTTCCAAAAAACACTATTCCATTACTTTTCACCCTCAACTAGCCTTTATTCCCGTAGCTCCCCAAAACCACCTTAGAAAACCTTTAAAAACTCAATGTTGCACACACTTTCACCCTCAAAAAACCACTATTAGCAACCATATTACCAAAAAGATTCTTCCTTTCATCCTTTTCTTCCTAAATAATAGCAAAAAGAGCGAAAAATCGAGCACAAAGTCACTGCTTTAATAAAGGAGAAAAAGTTCAAGCTTTTTTTGTATACTTTCTAACTTTTTGTATAGATTTTATGTTTTTATCATTTACACCATTTTAGTTGACCCTTTATGTTGCCATGGCCATCTTAGGACTCTCATGCATTATTGTTGCCTTGGTTGTGGTAGTCTTAGGATACCTTGATGCCATTTATATATGCAAATATGTCATGCTTCATCTTCACCATTATCACAACCTCAGCTTATGCATTTCTTGCCATGTTTCTTTTATATTCACATATTCATCTCATAGTTAAATGTTCACCTTAACATGCATGCATTGTGTTGTATTTTAAGGAGCATCATGAAATAAAAATGGTCTCTTGGCAACTCTAACATGCATTCCTATGTTTAAATATGTTCATAGCATTTCCATGCACATTATTTGCCCTCTTCTTGCATTTTTATCACCCATTTCCATGTCAAAATGTCATGTTTATGTGTTTGCTTGTTTAGTCCATGTACAACTTTGTGTGTGTTGTATTTTGTTAATGACATCCTTGCCAAAAATGCTTGATGTTTCCTAAAAACCTAATTTTCTAAAAAAATCCCTAAGTTAAGTTCATGCTACCTCCAATAAATGAAGAATAGCATGGATTTAATGTTATTAAAAATTGGTCTTCCAATCTTGGGGAAAAATCAAACATTTTAGCTCTGGATTCATGGTAAAATAGGTTCAAAGATGCTATTTTTTTTAAAAAAAAAGAATAATCCTATTTTAGTTGTTAAAGCATTAAACCTTGATCTTGGGTCCAATATTCCTTTTAGTTACATGGTCAATGGGTTATTTCGTCATCCTAAACTACTCCGAGATTGTGAAATGAACTTGTGAAGCCCATGTTACTTTTTGTCATGGACGTTCAGATATCCTAGACCTTAGCCTATAAAAAATTGAAAATATCGAATGGCCCCCAATTTTGCCCTAGCAGCATTGTTGTCTAAGTTTAGAAAATCATTTTAGAACCACAAATTATTTTCCTTGATGTTTCTGATATTTTTCCTTTAGAGGACATTGAATTACCTTTCCAAAGGTGTCTTGTTCACGTTCGAACCATTCCGAATGACAAAGTTATAATTTTTAAAACCTCTGCTATCTGGGACCCTCAGAACCAGCTTGCAATATTCTGTTTTGGCCATTCTAACCCATCAAACAATTTATCTAAAATCTTTAAATATTTTTCATAAAACATTTACAAAAGTCACTTTTGAAAAATGTATGGTTCACAATTTAACTATCTTGGATGAGCCTGAAACGATTTTTCAAAGTTCGATATGTCTTTTCCCCTACATATGCTGCTAGTGTCAAGATAGACTTAAATTTAAAAATTAATTCCATTTTAAAAAATGATTTTCTAGGATTTTTGAATATTTTTACATTAAACCTTATCGAGTCATCTTTCAAACGGGACCTCATTCACAGCCGAAAGCCTTCGGATGAATATGAAATAAATTCAAGAAGAGAGATGACACGATGTTATCCCCCTGTTTTTAACTTAAATTTTGAATCTCCTTTTGCCAAAACATTCAAATATCTCGAAATGCATCCGATTAGTTCCCCTACAACACAAGCCTTTTAGACTCGGACCAAGGCTAAAATACAAAAAAAAAGATTTCATACTAGATATCCTTTTCCTTTATATTAAAACTATCGCTAATAGAGATACTCCAACCTAATTACTCCGAAGGGATACTCCGACCCTCGTTTGCAACTCAAAACTTAACTTTTCTCTTTGAATCCACCCTTAAGATTCTTAATCCTTATCTAAAACCACCAAAAATTTTCATCTTTGGGGATACTCCAACCCCACTATTTTGAAAGGATACTCTAACCTCGTTTTTCATTAAAAATTCAAATTTTCTCTTTATTCCTGAATATTTTCTTGACTCAATCTTCGGGGATACTCCAACCCACCTTTCGAGGGGATATTCTAGCCCCATTCTTTTTTTAAAAAAAATCTAAAATCTTCTCTTTTTCAGATACCCCAAATGACTTCAATTAAAAATCTTTCTTGTCTTGCAAATTACCATCAAATCCAAACCCGTCTCTAAATTTCATCCCAGTTATTCATTAATCATTGAAGACAATTACGAGACACATTTTGATTGTCCCTCTTTTTATGCCCTTTTATTTATGATTTTTTGTTTATGATATTATTATATTCGGTTTTGCCTTGCTAACACGCTTTCTTTTTGTAGTGATTATCGTGCATTCATATTTAAAATTCATTTTCCAATAAATTTACAAGGCAATGTTTCCTTTAGGATATTCATATTATATCTGACTGAAATAAATCATCATGCTGCCCAAACGATGGCTTACCATGTACTTAACATCGATGGTGATGAATGAATGTCATCGTTTAAACGATGATGTCTTAGTCCTTGTAGGGTATCATTTTACCTCGTGAAGAGTCAATTTTAATGCGAACACACCATTATGCTATTTGTTTAATACCTCAATATTCATGATCATCATGTCTGCCTCTAGGCATTATACCGCCTATTCTCGAGGCAAATTTTATGGTACACTTTTGTTGCTATTCTTTCATTTCTTTATTTTTTGCCTATTATTTCATATTGGTTACTAACTCATTCCCTTTTTGCTTTTCTTTTTCACCATGCATTATTTCATCATAATCACCATCACCATGGGACAATTGGTCAATGGTTCAGTGTTCATCAAGGGGTGTCTGTCATGGAGCAACAGTCCATTTTAGAGCTAAAGCCTTTTGAGGAAGTCTAAGCATGGTCAGAACACAAATAGCATGAAGAAGGAAATATCCTTAAACCGAGATATGTCTCAATAGTGCATGAAAGGATCAAGATAGGGTACTATCAAAATGATTGGCAAGATCTAAAGACTATATGGACTAGTTAGGACAATACCGAAAGGGAATTATTCACTAAGAGATACGAAGATATTGTTCTTTTACTCCAAGTCCATTTGGATGTTGGCTTATTGAGAGCAGCATCTCAATTTTGGAATACAACATGCCGATGTTTCACTTTTAATCATGAAGATTTGGTCCCTACGACTGATGAATACAGTACATTACTGAATATTGAGAGAGAAAAGGTTGATAGAATATACTGCAAGGCATTAAACCCTCTAACTTTCAAGAAAAGATTAGCTTAAATCCTTGGGGCAAT
The DNA here is from genome assembly GCA_038381775.1 of Adansonia rubrostipa. NCBI lineage: Eukaryota > Viridiplantae > Streptophyta > Magnoliopsida > Malvales > Malvaceae > Adansonia > Adansonia rubrostipa. The sequence continues at coordinate 3,063,111 of JBBYHM010000003.1, read as the reverse complement.
GGAGTCTTGGATTGAGAGTCATATCAAACAAAAAGGAATAGTGAATGCACCTTGTAGGCTAGTTTGACAGAAGTAATGGCAAGTACCATTTACATCCGAATAATCCAAGATATATATGCTTTGATAATATATTGTCTAGTTATATTCCTAAAGACATTAGGCTATGGTGAAGCTACGGTAGTAGATGTCTTTTCTCATTTGTGTTGTAATACCAATCTTTCACCGGCCATTATTGCCAAAACTATTAGAGCTCTTAATTTTTATAAGAAAATGGGTACATGCTGATTCATCAGATGTGCACCATTCTTTCACATTTGGCTAGGTAGTCACTTTTATCCTGAAGAAAGTAGGATATCATACTAATTCTTACCCAACTTTAGCCCTATCTCTAAGTTACTTGAAAAGGGATGGCCTTAAGACAAATCTGAATAGCAATGGGTCCAAAAATTCCATAACCTCAAGGGGGAAGAGGTAACATGGAAGGCCTTTTAGTTTTCCCCATAAATGGTCATATACTATTACAGAGATTACAGTTGCATGTTGCTTATAGGAGTATAAAGAAGCACTAGCTACACACCTTTTATAGTACTTCGACAATTTCAATGTTGTCAATTTATCCCCCTCATTCGAGACCTAGAGTTATTGGATTTCAACTATGGTGAGCCCGATTACAAGTCAAAAGTTCAGCTACCCTTTCATGCATGGAAACAAACTACTACATGGAGAGATATTAGAGAGGGAATAGTTTAACCTTAGGATATGATGAATGGAGGATCTATCACATTAATGATGCCTTGTCCCTATCTAGTATAGGGACATCACAAATACCAGTTCATGAATTTCCCTTTAAGATTGAATTGCCCAAGTGAGAGTTTGAACAAGAAAAGGCAACCTTGCCAAAGAGATTACTCAATTAAAAGAGAAAAAATAGTCAATTGAAAATGTACCTCTACCTCGAGATGGAGAGGTGAACAAGGCCATCAAAGAGAAAATTTGCCTCAAGGAGGATTTTGAGAGTTTAAAGAAAGACTATGTGGCCCTTAACAAAGTAAGCAAGTCCCGAAGACTTAAAAAGTCATCGATTGAGTGGAGGATAGAAATTCCTACTCTCAAGAAAGGACTACATTAATAAAAAGAATCAGCTAGGGTCAATAGGGAAAAGCTTCTTAGAACACGTTTTCTTGCATCAACCTACCGAAGGAAGAATGAACCATTAGAAGCTTGAGTCTAGGATTTTAGAATAAACCAAGCTAAAAATAGAGCTCTGACACTCAGAATTCATGATTTAGGGCATTCCCTTCAAGCTTGCCAACACCAAGTTAATGCATTACTGAGAACCTCCGAACAGCGGGAGCAAGAATGGCTGCAAGTGGTTGATCATGCATGCTAAAACTATCAAGACCATCATCGCCATCTTACCGAGCAGAGTCAGGTAGCTTAGTTAGAAGCTGAGAACATGATGGATGTAGCCGAATCCCTAACATGCGATATCTTGCCCACTAGAGCTCGTGAGTAGGACTTGTTGTATTTCTTGGACCATGTAATTAGGCAATGTAAATATGTTAGACATTTTCAAATATAATCATATGTAATAAGGACTTTTTGTTGCTTTAATGAAAGACACTATAGGTGGAGCTATCCTTTAATCCAATTGTCCTTTTTGCATTTGCGTGACTAACCTAATTCTTTCATGGTTTTATTCATTCATTTATATTCATGATTGCATATTCACTTTCATTACATCAAACATATGCATGAACATATCATAAAGGCCTAATCTAGTATATTTAAAGTGAAGGTGCTTTAAAACATGAAACCTATAGTTCACCATCAGTACAACACTCGCAATCATCAAAAAGTGATGGTAAACGATCATCAAGCCCTATTGAAAGACTCAAACTCATGTATAGAGAGTCTTAAGAGCAGTCACTCCATAAGAATGAGGAACTACAAGCCCAGATTGCTGAACTAACTAAGCTACTATTTGATGCGATGAAGGAAAAAGGACAGACAAGCACAGTCAAGGCGGGAAAAGAATTGGCCAATCCTAAAAGCAATTTGAACGGTGGTATTGAAGCGATCAATGTTCAAGAAAGGGCATTACATGGGCAACATCCTCTGACAGCAAACATCCTACCAACTTAGCCATTCATTTACATCAATCCAGCAATAACATCCCATTTGATTAGAAGATTTCAAGATGCAAGCTCTTTACTGGCAAAGCCTATAGTCTTGGACCTCGATGAGCAAATGGAACAAGAGAAAACAAAGAGGCCTTTAGAAAATGATGAGGACTTAGACAAGTATCAATCACTAGAGAAGCACCTTTAAGTTGTTGAAGGAAGTAATAAATTTAGAATCATAGATGCAAAATCATTAGGGCTATTTTCGAGTCTCGTTATTCAGCCCAGGTTTAAAGTACTTGATTTTGAAAAATACAATGAGACTACCAACCCGACTGCCTATCTTAGCATGTACTATCGTAAAATGGTAAGGTATGAAGAGAACGAGAAACTACTGATCCATTACTTCCAACATAGTTTAACTGGGGCAGCTCTCTGATGGTATATAGGGCTTGATCTTGTAAGAATTCAAACATGGATAGATTTGGCATGCATATTCCCTAAATAGTATAAACATGTGTTTGATTGGGCTTCAGATCGCTTCTCCCTTATGAACTTGAAGAAGAAATCTTTTAAGAGCTATAGGCAATATGCTCAGAGATGAGAGAAGAGGCAGAACAAGTTCATCCATCTCTAACTAAAAAAAAATCATGTCATGTTTGTTGGCACCCCACGAGCTCCTTACTACGAAAGGTTAGTAAGAAGCACCAAGAAAAATTTTGCTCATATAGTTATATCGAGTGACATGATTGAGAATGTTGTCAAAAATGGCATGATATCCATTAGGGAATCATTGGGATCAGTTAAAAAGATAACAAAAAAGGGTAAGAAAAAAGAGGTGAATATTGTTGGCACAAATCATGCCAGGTTTAATCAGAGTCTGCATCCAGCATAGCCTATGTACCTCTCGAGCATGTTGAATACGGGTCTTAATCCTTACTCCCCCATACCATAATCAGTTCATATCATCGAGTTTATTCCAACAATCAGCTTTACGCCATATCCTACTCAAAACGTGACATAAAGTGCATAATCGCACCATATGAATAACACGAGAGCTCCAAACAATCAACAAGCATCCTGAAAAAGAGAACACTTTGAACTAATCCTCTACTCCTATAAAGAGATTTACTCTCACTTATTGGCTGGTAAACTAGTGGCCCCAGTATTCACAAACCCAAGATCACCATCGTACCCCAGATGGTATGATGAGAATGCTTATTGTGAATACCACGCTAGAACGCAAGGCCATTCCATTGAGAATTACACTTTATTTAAAAAAAAATGGTGCAAGTCTTACTAGAAAAAAGAGTGATCATGGTCAAACAAGGGCCTGGACCAAATGTTGGAGCCAATCCACTCCCTAATCATGCTAAACCAAAAGTAAATGTGATAACCAATAGGAAAGGCCATTGGGTCAAAAAAAGTATCAGGGAAGTAACCCCATTGAGCAAAGTTTGGCAAGCTTTCATGAAAGCTGGAATAGTAATAGATAATAAAAATCAAAGAAGGAATGGCACTAAAACATCTTGCTGCCACTGTAGTTAAATAAACAATTTATAACATTGCTATTATTCTTAAAAATAGTACAAGGGATGATCAATCGATCTGAGATTGAGTTTTATGAGGAGCGGGATGAACACATCGATCCATTTATTGATGCCACGATGAGAAGAGGCTTACTGATGATCAGATCTCAAGTTATCTATCCTTTATGGGCATAAAAGAGAGAGCTAATGAAAGTTTTAGGTACTATACTTTGAGATGGGTGAAGGAGCTTGGCCAAATTCATCCTTTATTGACAGAAAAAGAAATGATTGTCAAATTCATAGACATATTGCAAGCCCCTTATTATGAAAAGATAGCAAAAATCTTCCCAAAAAACTTTACGAACATAATCATACTCTATGGAATGATTGATGAGGCCATGAAAAATGAATCGAGCGAAAGAAATGTCTACAAAGGTAAAGGGAAAGCAAAAATGAAGGCTAGTCAACAACCGAAATCTAGCACTAAGCAAGTTCATTTCAAACTCATATTGAGTTAAACCTAAAAAGAATGGTCATGGAAGAAAATTGCGAGATTGTAGAAAACATAAAAAAAGTTAGAATGCCAATGGATTTGCTTTGGCAAAACCTAGTGCAAGCTAAGCTAGTTAATGCAAGTAAGAAGACAAAAGAAAGAATTGATGACTTTTGTGATTTTTATACTATTCACGACCATACTTTTCAAACATGCAAAGAGTTTTGCACTATGGTTCAAAGGATGATGAATGAGGCTAGCATCGAATTCTATAATGAAAAGCAAACTTCACATATCGAGTCTGTAAATGTAACACTATAGAAAAAGAAGAGAGTAATCCTCCTTACAGGATTGGAAGGTCATTGTTCTTGTATGACAACCGATCGAAAGTCAAAGCTGCCCTTATTCAGTCTATGCCGAAGATGATTATTCAGCTTTCATCCCCTTTCCCTTGTAAGGACAACAAAGTTACTTCTTAGAATTATTAAATCAAAACCTTGATCATTGACAAATCAAGCCAGCAAGCTGTAAATGTTAACCTTTCAGGGGTAAGCCACTTGACTCTGAGTGGTAGGTGTTATGTCCTAGTAGCATCGAGAAGTGAAACTCAACAATAAAATGCTAATCCTTTTCCTCAAACACCAAAGTCTGCAACCAAAAACTCTAATCCGGTAGCTATCAAGGATCTAGTGAACAAGAAAGAAGCTACAGAATTCCTTAAGTTCATCAAGCACAGTGAATACAGTATCATCGATCAAATTGAACAAGCACCTGCCAAGATATCTTTATTGTCACTACTATTAAATTCAGAAGTTTACAAGAGTGCCTTCTTTAAGGTTTTGAGAGGCCTATCTCCCTCCTGACATCTCTATAAGTCAATTGGATCACCTAGTGAGCAACATCACTGCTGATAATTATATATCTTTCAGTGATGATGAAATCCTACATGAGGGAAAAGGAAACTACCAAGCACTTCACAACACCAGATACTATAAAGGCACCATATTACTTAAGGTGTTCATTGATAACTGGTTAGCTTTAAATGTAATGCCCGTGTCATGTTTGAACAAGCTCCCTGTTGACGCATCTCATATTCAAAATAGTTGTACGGTTATGAGAGCATTTGATGGAACATGCGAAAACATTGTGGAAAACATCACCATTCCACTCCAAATAGGCTCATGTACATATAAGGTTGATTTTCATGTGATGGATATTGCTTCATCATACAACTGCCTAATGGGAAGGCCTTGGATTCACTCTATGGGGGCAGTACCATCGTTTCTACCAAAAGTTGAAGTTTATCACTAAGAACAAAGTTATTGGTGTCAGAAGAGAAGAAGATATCATTGCTGCTACCTCAACTGATACCCCATATCTTGAACCTGGCGAAGATATCCTAGAATCCTCTTTCCAATCCTTTGAGTTTGTCAATACAACTTATGTCAAGGAATGGTTTCCATTGATTGAGCCTTATCTATTGAAGAGCACTCAAATGGGTTTGTAGTTAACTATCGGTAAAGCTGCCCAGGCTAGAAAGGGATTTGAAAAATGCCTCTAAAGGATTGCCAAAGCCTTGAAGGTTGTTCACCAGATCGATAAAAAAAGGGTTAGGATTTAGCCTAATGCACAGCAAAAAAGAAAACAAGCTCAAATGAACCATGAGAAAAGGATGACTCATCTATCGGGATAAGACATGAGGTATGAATCAATGATATTTCCACTACTTCGAGAAAATTTTCACCAAAGAGGACAAATGAATACTAGCTCCGCTAATGCTATACTTATACTGAACAAGGCATTTGGATATTTCTCTATCAATGCAACTGATACATCCGAGATGTCAAGGAAAAGCCTAGAGACTAGTCTGTGCCCTTTAGGATTTGTTCCTAGTGTTTGGATTGAAACTGAGATTCCTATACTGTTTAAGTCTATTTTAAGGTAATGTTTTGAACTAAACCTACATGCTTTTGCCCGAAAGCATTGTAGGATACTTTGTATGGGCATCTTTTATTAGGTGTTGTCAATGAAATGACTGAGCATTATGCATTTTATCCTTTATGTTCATAGTTCTCGCCAACTATTAGACCTTTCCCCACATATTTTTCCACCATATTATTTTTTTCCAAATTTTTAGATACCACAATAAGGGTGACATGAATGTTCATACTAAGACTTTGAAAATCGATTTCGAACAACCAATCTATATCGGTTAGGTTGAGTCTAAAGAAAATTTCAAAGAGAACCCCATACCTGCAGACCTACTAAGATTAATTGAACAAGAAGAAAAACAGATATTACCTCATGAAGAATCCACTGAAACTATAAACCTTGGAATAGAAGAAGGCCTTAAAAAAGTTAAAATTAAAACTTTCATAAAACCATCAACTCAAGCTAAACTAATAAGTCTCCTTCAAGAATATCAAGATGTGTTTGTCTGATTATACCAAGACATGCTTACATTAGACATCACCATTATGGTCCATGAACTTCCCCTCAAACCTGAGTGTAAGCCCATACAACAAAAGCTTAGAAGGATGAAGCCTGAAATGCTTCTGAAGATCAAAGAAGAAGTGAAAACATAATTTGAAGCAGGGTTACTCAAAGTAGCCAAATATCTTGAATGTGTAGCTAATATAGTCCTAGTTCCAAAAAAGGATGGTAAAGTGCAAATGTATATAGACTACAGAGATTTGAACCAAGCCAGTCCTAACGATAATTTTCCTCTGCCTCACATCAATACCCTCGTAGACAACACTACCAAAAATGCATTATTTTCCTTCATGGATGGGTTTTTAGGCTATAACCAAATCAAAATAGCGACTGAAGACATGGAAAAGACCACTTTTGCAACCATATAAGGGACTTTCTGCTATAAAGTGATGCCCTTCGAGCTCAAAACATTAGAGTAACCTATCAAAGGGTGATGGTAACATTATTCCATGACCTTATACACAAAAAAATAAAGGTCTACATGGATGAAGTGATCGCCAAATCACTAAACGAGAGTGAACATGTTGCCAAATTGCATAAACTCCTTAAACGGCTGTACAAATATCAATTTAAGTTGAATCCTGCCAAATGCACATTCAGCGTCACATCTGGTAAACTATTGGGCTTCATTGTAAGCAAAAAAAGAATAGAAGTTGATCCCGATAGGGTCAAGGCTATCCAAAATTTACCACCACCTTAAACTTAAAAAAAAGTAAAAAGTTTCTTGGGAAGGTTGAACTACATAGCTTGATTCATATCTCAATTAACAGACAAATGTGATCTAATCTTTCAGCTACTTTAAAAACAAAATCCTAGAGAATGGATGAAGAATGCCAAGAAGCTTTCGATAAGGTCAAACATTACCTTTTAAACCTTCTGGTACTTGTTCCACCAGTACCCGACCAATCATTAATCCTGTATCTATCAATTTTTGACAAGTTAATAGGCTGTGTATTAAGTCAACACGATAAGTTAGGCAAGAAAAAACAAGCTATTTGCTACCTGAGCATGAAGTTCACTGAATATGAAAATAATTATTCATTTACAAAGAAGCTATGTTGTACTCTAACTTGGACAGCTCAGAGGTTAAGACAATACATGCTGTATCACACTACAAGGCTAATTGCTAAACTTGATCCCATCAACTATTTTAATAGTAGACTTTTTGGCAAGTCGAGCCACATATGACTATCAACTTTTAGACTTCGAGTTTCTTGATGAAAACTTGATGTCCTTATCTAAGGTAGAGAACACTATCAAATATGGGTCATCATGGAAAATGTACTTCGATGGAGCTTCAAATGCACTAGGGCATGGAATTGGGGTAATTCTCATCTTGTCTAAGGGAAACCATTACCCTTTCATAGCAAATTAAACTTTGACTGCATAAACAGCTGAATATGGACCTGCATCATGGGACTCCAAGTAGTGATTGAAAAGGGCATTCGAACACTACAAGTGTTTGGAGATTCAGCCCTTGTCATTTACCAACTAAAAGGAGAATGTCAAACACATGATGCTAAACTAATCCACTACAAGAATCTAATATCTTTGATGATATCACCTTTTAGTATATACCTCAAAGAAGATAACCAAATTGCCGATGCCTTGGCCACCTTATCATTCATGTTCAAAGTCAACAAAAAATCAAACATTACTCCTATTCAAATGAGTATCTATGCAGCCTTGGCACATTGTCAGTATATTGAAAAAAAGAATGACAACTTGCCATGGTATCATGACATCCTTCAGTACATCAAGGATCAACAATACTTAAAAAATACCCCAAAAACTAACAAAAAGACCATCTAAGATTAGCCCCGAGCTTCATTTTGGATGGTGGAGTTTTGTACAAGAAAGGTTAGGATCAAATGCTACTCCGATGCATGGATACCCTTGAAACCAAAAGAATACTTGAAGAAGTTCATAAAGGAGTTTGCGATATGCATGCTAATGGATATGGAATGGCAAAACAAATCACACAATCAGGCTATTATTGGTTGACTCTTGAAAAAAACTATATTGACTATGCCAGAAAATGCTACAAATGTCAAATCTATATTGACAAAATCCATGTCCCATCAACCTTTTTATAATTTATGATAGCTCTATGGCCTTTTTCTATATGGGGCATGGACATGATCAGACCAATTAGCCCTAAGGCTTTCAACGAGCATTGTTTCATTTTAGTTGCCATCAATTTCACCAAATGGGTAAAGGCAGCTTTTTATGCCAATGTCACCAAATCTATTGTATGCAAATTTTTGAAACGGGACATCATTTGTAGATATGGTTTTTTGAACAAATCATTACTGATAATGCATACAACTAGAAAAACAAAATGATGCAAGCAATCTACTTTCAGTTCAAGATTCAACATCGAAACTCTATCTTATACCATCCAAAAATGAATGCCCTAGTTGAAGTAGCCAACAAGAATATCAAGAAGATAGTTGAAAAGATGGCTCAAATATATAAAGATTGGCATGAAAAGTTGCCTTTTGCTTTACATACTTATCACAAAACAAAATGAACTTCTACGAATGCTACCCTGTTCTCCTTAGTCTACAGCATGGAGGTTGTCCTACCTATCAAGGTTGAAATTCCTTCACTTAAAGTTTTAATAGAATCGCAACTTGAAAAGGCCGAATGGGTTAAAAACAAATATGAGCAGCTCAATCTCATTGAAGAAAAAAGAATCAAAGCCATTTATCATGGGCAAATGTATCAAAAGCACATGATGAGAGCCCATGACCAAAAGGTTTATCTTCATTAGTTTTGAGAAGATGACTTGGTGCTTAAACAAATTCTCCCGATCCATAAAAATGGTCAAAAAAGTAGACCCTAAATTAGGAAGGGTCGTACATGGTGAAACTTGTATTTTTTACAGGAGCCTTAATCTTAACCGAAATAGACGGCAGTGACCTACCAAACCCTGTGAACTCTGATTCTGTTAAAAATACTATGCTTGAAAGGATTTTAAAATAAAAACCCAAAAGGGTATCCTATTTCTCTTTCTCTTTCCACTTTTTAAAAAAAGGGGGACCAGTTTAAGTTAAAAACCTAAAAGAGTGGCTTAAATGACTAGACCCCTTCACTCAAACCAAGTCAAGCCTGAACCATTACCAGCCTAAAACCAATTTTCCCTACATTTATGACTCTGGTCAAAATGCCAAATCCACCTGTTCTATACTAACCAACCCCACCAAATATCATCCATGCTTGTATGCAAAAAATAGAAAACTACCTAACTTTGAGGCCTCCATCCCACTGTGGGGCAATCTGGGGAATTTTCTTATAATTTGGTCAACAGCACAAGGATTAATTGTTCAAGAGAAATCTCAAAAAGCACTTAGTGGAGGATTCATGTCATCAACATTAGGGGCCACTTGACCAGGAAGACTCCTTTTATGTCTTTTGTATCTTTCAAAATCTTAAAAGTCTATTTTCTTTTAATGAAATACAATTACTTGATTTATCGCAAAAGCTTTTTGTAAACCTACATTCCATGTTGCACCATGTTTATCATTTAATTGATAATGCTTGATAAATGAACAAAATAGGTAACAGGATTTCCTAGCATTACTTGAAAAGATAAAACTTTGCAAGAATTTTTGTTTCATGTTTGAAAACTAAGAACCAATTCTTGGGGCCATAATCAGTTTGGTCTTGGGACCCCACATCTTGAAAATATGCTCAAAACCTCTTGCCAGTAAACTATAGCCTAAAGACAAGGGGCCAAAGTTTTTTTTAAATTGTCATCCTTAACCGAGATTTAGAACAGTCCAATCGGACCACCAAAAACACTTTTTAAGTCATAATTAGCAAAGTGGAATCCTTCATGCTTATTAAATTCAATACAACAAAAGTTTCCATGCATGAGCCGTTTAAACTCCAATCCATCCCTTCACATTCGCAAACTTTTGGTACCTTCAAAAGCCAATCTGTACATTTGAAGTCTCTAGAAATATGAAGCAAGATTGACAAACCCAGAGCATACTTCACCAAACTCAGGAAAGAGTAAATAGCCAAAAAAAAATCAAAGTTGACCATTGGATTAGGCTTTTAAACTCATTATCCTTACATCATCTAGACAATTACTTGCATCCCCATGCTTATATAGCATCTAACATCCTACAAGTACCAGCTCCCATGAACAGAAGTCAGATGTGTAGGGAACCTAAGGTATAATTTTCCATTTTCAAAAAACCACAAAAGGCCTCGAGAAAGTATCTTTGACCTAACGAGCTTATTAAAAATCATCCAAGAGAGGTATCCAAACTCATTTTCTTCCAGTCTTCAAATAATAGGATGCCTTTACTTACCTAGGACAAAGCCCACACAAGCTGGTGGTAACAATCTACCTTAGTCCGCAAAGAGTTAGATGCCTTTTTTTACCTATGAAAAAGTCCACACAAGCTGATGGCACTTGTTTGCCTTAGTCCACAAGGAGTTGGACGCCTTTTTACCTACATTAAAGCCCACACAAGCTAGTGGCACCGTTCTACCTTGTCCATAAAGAGCTGGACGCATTTTTTTACCTACCTACCTTAGTCTTTAAAGAGCAAGATGCTTATCTAAGCCCACACATGCTGTTGGCACCTATCAACCTTAGTCCACGAAGAGCTAGATGTTTTTCTTTACATACCTTAGTCTGTAAAAAGTAAGATGCTTATCAAAGCCCATACAAGCTAGTGGCACTTACCTACCTCAATCCTCAAAGAGCAAGACATTTATCAAAGCTCACACAAGTTGATAGCACCTACCTACCTCAGTCCTTAAAGAGCAGGATGCTTACCTATTTTAAAGCCCACACAAGCTACTAGCACCTATCTAACTTAGTCCATAAAAAGCTAAAACATCTTTCTTTATTTACCTTAAAGCCCACACAAGCTGGTGACACTTGTCTACCTTAGTCCACAAAGAGTTGGACATATTTTTTTACCAACCTTGAAGCCCACACAAGCTAATGGCATTTATTTGGGATTAAGCTCGAAAAATAACGTAGTAGAGAGGTCAAACCCTACAAAACCCATTAAATTTTTTCATAAGTTATTCAACCTATCTCGATGTGATATTAAATAACTCTTTACTTCTTTGCAAGCACACAAATCAATCATCTTATCCAAACAAAATGGTGTCTATTTATCTTTGCTTTGTTCTTAATACTTAGCAATGACCAAAGAGAGGTAGTTGTAGACACCTCATTTTGTCTAAGCCATCCTAAGACTTAGGTGAAAGATGATAAAATCAAAAAATAAAAATAAAAACCAAGGAGCAACTGCCAAGTGCCATGTTGTCAAGCACTATTGAGGGGTATGGTGCCAAGCGAAAAAGTTTTTTAGGAAGGTTTGAAATGCCTATAGGTCACATTAAAGAAAAATGTAAAATGAGGCATCGAAGGCCATTTCTGATAGTGTCATCGGGGTCATTTAGACAAGTATATAGATCAATTTCCCACTGTTTATAACCAAGTTAGGGTAAGTAAAGGAGCCATAGGTATGTACAAGATATATTGGTGCATGAGTATTGATATAAGGCTTTTACATCACAAAAAACTTGAATTTTCATATGTAGTATAAACACAAGAGGGTTTTGGTATCGATACCTAAGATGAGGTATCAATACCTAGCATTATTGTATTGACACAAACCTTGGCAGTAGCTAAAGATATGATTTTTGGCAAAATGTCTCGATACTCAAGCACGAGTATCAATGCAAATCCATAGAGTATCGATATAGGCCTCTAAGTTTTAAGACTAGAAATAATTTTTTTGCTCTTAGTATCAATACACAGCTCATTATATCGATACTCATGCATAAAAAGTACCCTGTGTGTTGATACAACATGTTTTGCGTCAATACACTAAGGCATTTTTACTCGATTCGGACCACTTTTCAACTTTCAAAAATTTGATTCAAACATGTTTTTTGCACCAAGAAGCCATCATAAAACATTGCAAACCTTGACTTTGGGCCTATGAGTGGATTCAAACCAATTTTGAGAGCCCAAATAGCTAATGACAAGGATCACTATCATAAAATACATGGCTGTAAAAAAGCACAACAAGCAAATCCTCTGCTGCAGGCTGTCACAGCCTTTTTGCCTTCCTACTCAGCATGGCAAAACCAATATGAAGAAAATTAGCTATGCATAGTAGTTGAAGATGTCTCTTAGTGCAAAGGAGAAAGATAAAAAATGCCCTTGTTTTATCTCTTAAAGGTATTTGCTGAGCATTAAATAAAAAAGACTTCTAACTACTTGAAAAATGACCTTCAGCCATACTTAGAAGAGACGTCGAATAATCTCAAGAAACTCTCTTTCCATTCCTAAAATCCTTCAGTAATCCTTAGTTTAAAAAACTTACTAAAAAACACTATTCCATCATCTTTCACCCCCAACCATCCTCCATTTCTGTAGCTCTGCCAAACCATTACCAGAAAAACATTCATAAACTCAACCTTTCACACACTTTCACCCTTAAAACACCCTACCAGCAATCACATTACCAGAAAGCTTATTCTTTTCATCCTTTTCTCACTAAATAATAGTAAAAAAAGATCAAAAAACTGAGCTTAAAGTCACTACTTTAAGAAGAGAGAATAAGTTCAAGCTCTTTTGGTATACTTTCTATCTTTTTCTATACATTTTCTGCTTTTATCATTTACACCATTTTAATGAACCCTTTATGCTGCCATGATGATCCTAAAACTCTCATGCATTATTGTTGCCTTGGTTGTGGTAGTCTTAGGATCTTAAGGACCCTCTGATACCTTGATGCCATTTGGATATGCAAATATGCCATGCTTCATCTTTATTATTATCACAGTCTTAGTTCATGCATTTCCTGCCAGGTTTCTTTTATATTCACATATTCATCTCATAGTTAAATTTTCACCTTAACATGCCTTTATGTATATTTATGCATTTTCTTGTATTTTAAGGAGTCTCATGACATAAAAATGTTGTCTTGACAACTCTAGCATGCATTTCTATGTTTAAATATGTTCATATCATTTCCATGCACATTATTTGCCCTCTTCTTGGATTTTTATCACCCATTTCCATGTTAAAATGTCATCTTTACGTGTTTGCATGTTTAGTCCATGTTTATCTTTGTGTGCGTTGTATTTTATTCATGATATCCTTGACAAAATGCTTGTTGTTTTTTAAAAACCTAATTTTTCAAAAAATCCCTAAGCTTCCATGCTACCTCTAATAGATGAAGAATAACATGGATTTAATGTTTTCAAAAATTAGTCTTTCGATCTTGGGGAAAAATCAAACATTTTAGCTTTGGATTCATGGTACAATAGGTTTAAAGATGCTATTTTTCCCAAAAAAAAAGAATAATCCTTTTTTAGTTGTTAAAGCATTAAGTCTTGATCTTGAGTCCAATATTCCCTTTAGTGAGACAGTCAACGGATTGTTTCATTATCCTAAACTACTTCAAGATTGTGGAATAAACTTGTGAAGCCCATGTTACTTTCTGTCATAGATGTTCGGATGTCCTAAACTCGAGACTATAAAAAACTAAAAATATCAAATGCCCCCAATTTTGCTCTCGTAGCATTGTAGTCTAAGTTTTGAAAATCATTTTAGAACCACAAAATGTTTTCCTTGATTTTTTTGATATTTTTCTTTTAAAGGGCATCAAATTATCTTTCCAAAGGTGTCTTGTTCGCCTTCAAACCATTCTGGATAAAGGAGTTATAATTTTTGAACCTTTGTTGTCTAGGACCCTTAGAACCAGCATGCGATATTTTGTTTCGATCATTCTGCCCTATTCGACGATTTTTCTAAGATCTTTAAATATTTTTCATAAAACATTTACGAAATTCCTTTTCCGAAAAGGTATGGTTCATAATTTAATAATCTTGGATAAGCCTGAAACAATTTTTCAAAGTTCAATATATCCTTTCCCCTACATATACATATAGCTAGTGCCAAGATAGACTTAAATTCAAAATTTAATTCCACTTAGAAAATGATATTCTAGTATTTTTGGAATACTTTTACATTAAACCTTATTGAGTTATCTTGAGGGGATACTCCAACCCTCGTCTTCAACTCAAAACTTAACTTTCCTCTTTCAATCCACCCTCAAGATTCTTAATCCTTATCTAAAACCACCAAGAGTTTTCATCTGGGGGATACTCTAACCTTACTATTTTGAAGGGATACTCTAACCCCATTTTTCATTAAAAATTCATATTTTTTTGAATATTTTTTGAACTTTATCTTTGAAAATACTCGAACCCCACATCTCTGAGAGGATACTCTAGCACTGTTTTTTTTTAAATCCAAAAATCTTTTCCTTTTCGGATGTCCCAGATTGCTTTAATTAAAAATCTTTTTTGTCCCCTAAATTACCATCAAATCCAAACCCGTCTTTAAATTGTCATCCTGGTTATTCATCAGTGATCAAAGACAATTACGAGACACATTCTGATCGTCCCTCTGTTTACGCCCTTTTGTTTATGATATTATTATATTCATTGTCCCCTTACTAACACGCTTTCTTTTTGTAGTAATTATCGTATTCATATTTAAAATTCATTTTTCAATAAAATTTACAAGGTGATGTTTCATGTTGGTAACTTTCTAGTGCCTAATACTAAACATCAAAATTTTCAAAACTTAATTCGAGCATTATTTTCATAAAAATCCATATGTTCTTGACACCTCCGAGGTGCATGGGTGCTTTAATTTTCTAAAAAACCCTGGTCTATAATTTACAGAACTTCATGCATTAAAGGGGATTATGTCTAAATAATGACTAAATGGAATCGATTTAACCAAGACCGAGCGAGATATAGTTAGTAGGTACTGATTTCAGGTGTCATGGAATTACTAATCCTTCCCAACACGTAACCAACTCCTAAACCCAACCAACAAATCACTGGACTTTGCAGATCTTAAGATCAATGTTTTGAGTTTCGTAACTTGAGATATTATTTTCAATAGGCATCCCATCTTGCCTAGCCCTAAATGATCGGTGACAACTCCAAGTTTGTGCCCACTTCGCAGTCACCACCCGAGACTAGTTGGATAAGTGATTTGCCTAACGGTCCTCTCCTTATCAAATTACTATGCCTAATCCAAATCCCGATCAAAGGATAACTCAAAGGCTCGACCATGACCAACCATCATTTATTTTTACTTCGAGCATGCTATGCCCTTTGGATCGTCTAAAGTTTTATAGGCAGGCATGACAATAATCAATGACAATTACAAGGTACATTCCAACTATCCTTCCTTTTTCCCTTTGTTGCTTTATGTGATGTATTTTACGCAATATTATCTCATTCTTATCATTTTACTGATACGTTTCCTTTGTGATGATCATCTCGTATTCATGTTTTCAAAAAAAATCATTTTCAAAAAACACAAAGGCAATGTTTTGTATTAGTATCTCTCTAGTGCTTGATACAAAATATCCAGTTTTCAAAACTAAATCTAGAGAACAATTTAATAAAAAATCCCATGTTCCCCACCTTTCTGGGGAGCATACATAATTTAAATTTTTATCCAAAACTCAAATTTATTTTACACAAATTCATGCATAATAAAGGGATTACATTTAAATAATGACAAGTAAACAGAAACTAAATTAAGACAAGGCTAGGAAGGTATCGATTTTGGGCATTATGGGGAGGTTTATACCTCATTAGCGTAACCAACTCTCGAACTCAATTGTTGAATTTTTAAACCACGCAGACCATCGAATTGATGTATTGAGTTTCATAAATCAGAATATGGGTTTCAACAGGCATACAATCATGCCTAGCCCCAAATGATTAGTGGTGACTCCAAGCGTTGGCCACTTCATGGTGGCCATCTAAGACCGGTTAGACGAGCTATTCGTCTGATAGTCCCCCCCATTGAAGGGATGAGAATCCACATTTTCTTGCTTCTATCACATCAAAAAGGGAGAGTCCAGGTTGACAGGACACCTCCTTGTCAAGAGGAAAAAAAATTTAAGTCGCACATGCTCTTCTTCGCTATGAAGGGTGTGGGCACGACATTGATAGAAAGAATCAACTCCTCCATGAAAGAAACCAACTTTGAGGCCAAAAAGTACACAAATTAAGAAAAAGAATCGACCCTCCATGAAAGGATCCAATTCCTTAGGCTAAAACTATTGTTTTTACTGTATATACATTTAATTAAAGTCATATTTACATACTGTTATAGTCATATGTAAATTCAGTAATAGTCAAATATATATTAATTATAGTCATATACGAACATAGTCTAAGTGCATTCTTTGGCCTAAAGAGCTGATTCCTTCAAATAAGACAATATGTACATATAGTAAAAATAAATAAATAATTATTTTTATTTAAAATTAATTACAAAAATATATAAATATTAATATTGATTATTTTTTATTTTTATTTTTTAATTATTTTTAAATAATAATTTGGTTTTTGATACAAATTATTTTTTATGATTTTTTAAATAATAATTCATGATTCAATATAAAAATAATTTTTTATTTTTTATTATTTTTTTTCATATTGTTATTGGAGCCGGTCCCTTGCAGTAAAGAGTAGACCCTTTAACAAATATAACCAATATAACATAAGGTGATGCTCTAGTTTTTAATAGGTAAAAGCCATTAGTAACTTTACCATTATTACCCACATTCTTTGATTCATTATTTTGCCAGGCTTAAAGATTCTTAATGTGCTGGATTGCCTTCCAAAGAATTGTTGGATTTGGGTTTGCCTTACCTAGTTCTAAAACATCCTCGGATGAAGATGTTGCACTTGCAGGTATTTAATCAACCTTGTTTGAGTCTTAATCATCGTAATTGAAAGTAAGAGGAACTGATTTGAATTCTCAGAACTTGTTAACGTCGTAGAAGTGTTCAGTCTCTAACTTGGTTTAACATGATCCATTTCTTCAAAACAATACTAAATGATGGAAAAAATCAAGGATGGACTCTAAGAATCGGCAATTTTCAACCCATTGTTGTGGTAACATGGTGACATATCATATAATGATGAAGGATGAAGAAATTAGACATGCCAGTTGATTGCTATATTATAATAGAGATCTACATATGAACATAAATAAATGGTTTGCCTACTTTAAGGAGTGTCAGTCACAAAAATCATACTAATTGCTAATGGGTCGTGGCGAAGATGATGAATGAAAAAGATAGCCTTATTAGTTTTCAATTAAGGGTATTTAGGTAATTATAAAGTTTTATATACCAAATTCTTAAGGTTTTCATTTTCTTGCATGTAAATATAATTTATCATTTCTTATTTTTTCCAAAAAAAATTTTTATAGCCCTAAAACTTAAACTTTCCCTTTTACTATTGTCGTTAATAATAAAAATACTATTAGAAAAAGTCATAAAATTATTATAGATAAAGAGTTGTAATAGATGCTTAGATGGCATCGTCTCCCTTTCTCGTGACCTCTGGCCAATCGAAATTCTCCAAACCCTAACCCTAACCCTAACCCTAACCCTAACCCTATCAACAAACCCACGTAATTCCACACGAAATTTACAGACTTTAGCTTGTCTCTCTCCCTTATAGATCCTTTATATCCTGAAACCCTAGCTTCTATTTTCTATTCCTTTTAATTGGTATAGAGCCAACAAAAGACAAATTCAGTTATTTGTTCCACCATGGAAGGGTCTGTGGTGGAGGATCTCGGGGCGCCGGAGTCCTGGGAGGTGGCCGATTTGGACGCCACCATGAGCCGCTTGATGCTCTCTTCAAACCAGGAACCCAAACCGGAGTTTCCTGATGCTACTTCAGCTTCTGCTTCTTCGGCAGAGAAGGTGGTTGCCGAGGATGTTATTAACCAGGTTGATCAGTTTCTCCGTGAGGCAATCCAAAACCCTCGCGAGCGCCTTTCCAGTAAGTCTCCTGTTCCGTTTGCGAGTAATTCATTAGGGTTCTTGGAATTAGGGATTAATGTTTGGAACACGAAATTTAGATGCCGGGTTTATCGCATACTCCTGCTGCTTATTTCGGGTTCCTTCTTGACCTAACTATTGTTAGGGTCTCTCCCTATGTCTGAACCAATGTGCTTCTTCAGTGGGCCTTATCCTGGTAGTTTGTGAACTATCTTTGATTGATAACAAAAATATGAAAGAAAAGAATTGTACTTTCTTGGAACTAGTCATATTTTTTTTTTATTAATATCCCAAATTGGAACATGCTAATTTGTCGTTATTTAATATGTTCAATTAATATGGATTGCTTAACTTTATAATGGTGCATTTGAGGAAGCATTTAGGAGGGGTGATAAAGTATACATTGATGGCACAAGTTGATGTGGACCATATTTGAAATTGAATGATCGAAAAATAAACGATGCAAAGCTAGTTCACTATTATGATGCAAAAAGTTCAGTCAGATTAATTTGGAAGGTTTTCTAATGCACATTGTGTTTAAAAGGTATTGATCAGACATTGGCTGTACTAAGAGTCATAAGTTTATGAGAATGTTTGTAGCTTAAAACACTTTCAGGGGGTCAATTTTTCTGTAACATACATAGTGATTGGATTTCGTCTCTTATTTTTATTGGTTGAATAGAAAATATGATTTCTAGGAAGTTCACGTGACAGCATTAAAGTGTGGCTGGGACCGGATTTGGTTCCCCTGTTCTTCTAGACTATGAACTACAATTTTTGATCCAGAATTTGTTTTAATTAAAGATTGAGAGTTGGAAGTGTTGGACATCATTCTTGAAATGAAAGCTGTATAAGTTGTTGGGAGGTATTCCTTTTGTGTTGTTAGGGGAAAATATTTCTTGGGAAGAATAGTGATAATGTGTTCTACTTCAAAGTTTTATATAATCACATTGTAGAGTCATTACTAAATTACTTATATTATTATGAAATTGTCATGGTAGTGAGATCAAGGTGTTTTTTTTTAGTGATATATCTAAGAAAATTTACTGCTT
The DNA here is from genome assembly GCA_038381775.1 of Adansonia rubrostipa. Taxonomy (NCBI): domain Eukaryota; kingdom Viridiplantae; phylum Streptophyta; class Magnoliopsida; order Malvales; family Malvaceae; genus Adansonia; species Adansonia rubrostipa. Next base: position 3,043,536 of record JBBYHM010000003.1, on the reverse strand, counting down.
ACACAACTGAAGCAGTCATAAATTATTATATTTGTTTGGAAATGCATGGCTTTTATTTTAGTTGGTAATGCCAGTTTGTATGCATCCACTCTTTGGAAGGAAAATCAGAACAATGTGAAAGACTAGACTCTGGTTGATTGACTTAACTCCATTGAAGACCTGTCTTGGGGTTCAGTAAATCCCACCTCCCCAAGAGAGCAAAAATTATAAAATTGATAGCAAGATGTGCCAGAAATATCTTAGTACTGCACCCTTCTATAATGTCTTTTTCTTTTGAACCATCTGGTGCTGTTTGTTTTAAGAGTCTATTTTCATTTGTAAGGATCCTGGAAATTTCCCTTCAAAAGCTTCTCTTGCTGAAAAATTTTGCAATTCTCATTTTTTTTATGTAGGATAGGTTTTACTATTTTGTGGTTGACTAATGAGAGAGATACGTTACGGTTGTATCATATGCAAGAAAGAGTATATGGTAAGTTTGAGTATGATTGATTGGGGCTGATGACCACTATAGTGACTTATAAAAAGTTAGTTTGCTGGAAATCTTGATAGCAGTGGAAGGATAATATTTTGTGTATGTTTTATGGAGTCTTAAAGTATCAATGATTTCTTGCACTAGGTAGTTAATGTCACAAAATAGGTTAATAGGACTTTGTAGTTATGGTAAGAGTTACTGTTCTGGTGATTCATTCCTTCGTAAACTCTTAAGTTGCTCGAAGACTCTGCTGAATACCTTATTGTTGCAAATGAAGTTGTTTTGTTTCTTTTATGTGCTTCTTCTAGCATTTTAAGTATGCCATTTTGTTTTTATTGTTCACTTGTGAACTTAAAATAATTATTTTGCAATTGTTTCGTTTACGAGAAAACAGCAGTGTTGCTTTATTGGTGTGGTTGTCATACTTTTTTTTCTCTTAAATCATCATATTCTTGCACTTATTGATTTTGGTACTGTACTGTTGTATCTTCAAAGAATGAGTGGTCTTCGTCTTTGAGCAAGAGTGCTTATCTTATACTCGTAAAATTATATTCTTAATTTCTTTTGTTCAGTCTTGAGGATGGAGCAAGATATTGAAAAATTTATCCGAGATCCTACTAAGCAGCAATTGGAGTTCCAGCAGCTGCCTACATCATATTTAAGGTTGGCTGCACATCGTATTGCGCAGCATTATTCATTGCAGTCAATGGTTTTATTAGACAATAATTTACCTGATGGTTGTGGCTCTAGAATCATTGTCCGCAAGGCTTCTGAATGTAGGCTTCCTCCTATCCGCCTGGCAGACATCCCTGTAAATTTACCATCAGAAGACCCTGGTGTTGTTAAGGTGGCAATTAAACAGAGGCCACAGAAAAGGTCTCAGCTTGCCAGCAATTCAAATTCAAATTCAAATTCAAATTCAAATTCTTTCAAGTCAAACAACTCCAAAAGTGTGGAAGAAAGAAAAGAGGAGTATAACCGAGCTCGAGCAAGGATATTTAACTCTAATAGTTCTAGCAGTGGTTCTGGTGGAAAACCAGAAAGTAAACCGAGGTTGCAGGATGTTTCCTACTATGGTTCGACAGGGATTCCAAATGTGGAAGAGAAACCTGTTTCAGTGGTTTCTGACGTAAATTCTGGTAGGGGTTTGATTGAATACTCTACAAGTAGTAGTACGTTGGCTAGAAGTAGGACAGAAAAGGAGCCAATTGGTAGGATGAAATCAAATAATAGGGTGGCCATCTTTCGGGATCATGAGACTGACCGCAAGGACCCTGATTACGACAGAAATTACGACAGGTATGCCCTCTGTTTTAGTATTTTGTTTCCTGCTGGGTATTAAATTTTCTGATTTATTTCTGGGGTTTCAAACTTTGTGAGATTCAATGGAGATAATTTTTAAGTTATATAATTAATTTGGAACTTGGAGTGAGTAACTGTTGTACTCTCATGGGACAAGGCTTTAGAACAAATTTTATCTCTTTACTGTTTCAGTTATGAGTGGATGAGTCTGATTGTTTAAGGAAGATGAATTTCATCCTTATCATTTATAAATAATCATTCATATCGTTTCATTCTATCTGATTTACGCTGTTTGATTCTGATATGTGGTTCAAATATCTTTTCTTAATCTTTTCATAAATTCTTTTCATTTGTTTTATTTTAACATTATTGTCCTTTTCTTATCTGATACCATTTTAATATATGAATGGCAAGGCTGTAGTCGTTTATACTCATTTTCTTTGATAAGGAATGGAAGAATAATTTATCATTTGAATAAAAATTATACATCCATTAATTAAAAATTTGAGAGATAATTGGTAGAAAACTTCATATTTACATAATGGAAAGAGCTGAAAAATATATACCTTCAACCTCAAATTCTTTTGTACTATATTAAATTAAGACCCCTGTTCTGGCCTCTGCCACCAAATCCCTCAATTTTTCAGGTATATTTTGTTCAAGGGAAAACAGTAAACCTTTATGTGGTTAACTGACACAAGCCTATCCTCAATGGAAATTTAATGGATGTATAATTCTATAATTCTTATAACTACCACGATCACTTGACAGTGATTTGGAAGTGCACTAATCTACCTATTTATATACCCGATTAACTTCTTAATTTGCTCCGATTGGAAGTTTATTGAGAGGAGACGTATGCTTGGAACCGCAAGGCTTCAGTAGTAATTTTAGGAGAAGATATGCAGAGCATTGAGTGGGAAGCGTAAACAAAGGAATGGAGTCAACGGGATGGAACCTATTAACTACCGGATCCTGAATGTTATCCAGTATTTTTATCACTAGTCAGAACAAAATCATTATGGTAGAGCTATTAGCTAATAACTTTGGACCTTAATAAGTCTTCTAACAATAAAAATGTCTGGTTGATTTTTTTCATTGTCTTACAGGGTAGAAATATTTTGTTTGATTGCAATTGAGGAGAAAAAATAATAAAATCTTAACAATTTTAAATATCTTTTTCAATTCAACGTGCTGCTAAGATCAATGCTGGATTGAACTATTTCAATTTTTCTTTTTTATTTCATAAATTATATATGCTACATAGTATCGCAAAGCAATTTTTTTTCCCCAAGGCAAAAGTTTATATGGTCATTGTTTCCCTTCAGGTACATGCAAAGATTTGATCCTGGGTTTGGGTTCAATAGTGGACCATACACAATGCAGCCTATGTACTCCCCTGCAATTAACTACAACACTGAATTTCCACAACTTGGATGTGCTCAAAGGCCTCAAATATCTCCTGAAAACCAACCTCGGACTCTCCCACAACATATACCTGGGCCCTGGGTGGCACGACCAACCGCTACAGGAATCAGTTATGGTCATCCTGAAACAATGATGCCGCCTTTTAATCCAAATCATGTTGGAGTACGCTCCACATCTGCCATATTTTTGCATTCTTCTCAGTATCATCATCAACATCCTGGAACGCCTTTCATCCACCCACATGAGCATGTTCACCAGCCTTTTTCGCAGGTATAGCAACTTCACAGTTCTCTTTCCTAATGTCGGTAAATATGCCCTTTTCTGTTCCTTCTTCTGATGGATGTTTTTTGTCACCTTCTTTTTAGTTAACACTTCATGTTAAGGGGTGAGATTTCATCTTTAAAAAACATTTCAGTCCTTTCTTCATCGCTTGCAGGAAGTGAACAACAAAAGTTCTCCTGCTATGTTTTGAGTTGAATCATGAAAATTATAATGCTTAGGATAGACAATAGATCAGTCCTTCCCCCCCCCCCCCCTCTTCCACTTTTCATTCAATTCTTTGTTAGTTTTTCTTTTATTATACATTTGTTGTTCACTCAAAGATGAAAGACCAAGGAGAGCAAACAGTAAAATATCTTGCAAGCCTGATGCTTTCCTTTAAAATTTATGGTGGAACTAATGATATGTGTTGGAGGGACTATCAGATATTATGGGGTAATTAGATCTATTCCAAGGTTTTTCTATTGCTACTCGGGCTTGAAGATGCCCGCAAATTTCTGCATATGAACAACTTTGGAAACAGGATGCACCACTGAAAAAGTAGTGAAAGATTAGAAGCGCTTGAAAGAAAAAAAAAAAAGAAAATAAAAACTAGTTTCAGATTAAAAGCAGAATTTACATCTGACCTAGTAATTCTTCCTGAAGACTAGGGGGCCTTTTTATTTCGATAGACTGAGTTCCTGCATAATGTCTTGGAAGTAAGACATAATGCAATAGAAAGGAACAATAATTGAAAAACAAACTTTGTCTCTGATCTTGCATTTCTGATATTGGTCTTTGAATCATTGAATTTGTACAGCCTCGTCAACAGCAGCCTGATGCTAGTTTTGGATTAGCCCGGCCCCACTGAGGGGCTTGGGCCATGCCTGCACCCTGCCAATTCAAAATTGATTTGAAATATGATGGACCAATGCAGTCACAAGTTATCTGAACTGGCAGGAGTGCAGGCATAGAGAACCGGGTGAACTGGATTGCTACATAATTTTGAAGGATGCATGCATTGATCCACTCCACCACACTCGGTTTATCTTGGAGCTTCTTGTATCTTGAGCAAAGGTTGGAGAAGTTCATTAGGTTAGGCATATTCATTGCCGTTGATGATGATGATGAAAAGCAGATCAGACTTATTGGAGCTAAGAATGTAATCACTCATCAATGATGAAGGTATTGCTCACTTCCATGCCCCTTTGCCAAAGCGAACATTATATTACAATTCTGCATTTATGTTCTTTAGTAGCTTTTAAATTACTATCCATATAAATATGTTATATATTCTCTTACAGCTATATGAGGAGCCAAAGGGAATTGGGAAATGTTTTCTTTAGAAGTGGGCAAATTGCTTCTGTCCTGTGGGCGCGCCCTTCAATGTGCAGCATCTCCTATTAGTGAAGCTTTTGCCTTTAAGTAATATGCCACTGGAAAAGTTGTTTGCTGAAGTAATAATCCAAACCAGATTATGTACCATATAAATATTTGATCCAGGCATATTTTGAACCCTTTGATTTCTATCTAGAGTTTATTAATATTTCACCTATCTGTTTTGAGTCAGGGATTTAAATAGTATTTGCAATGCTCTGGTTGCAATTTTGAATTTCTAACTTTTTCTGTTGTCTGACATTCCCCACAATTGACTTTGATAGTATTTATTACATTTGACATTCGTAACTACAATAAACGCGACGTGATATGATAAAAATGCATTTATCATAATTTATGTATTTGGTTTAAGTATTTGTAGTCTTGATTTGCACAAATACATTTGGTCTTCTAGAAACTTTGTGAATTGAGCGGCCGAGGCACAAAAGAAAACGAGTAGAATTTTCAGCTGGTGACCGCACAAGCAATGACTCGCATTTGTAAGCAAATTAAATGACAAAATGGCACGGACTCTTTAGGAGCAGAATGTACCTGATGAGTCTCGGTAGTTTTTACTGCAGCCTCAACGTGCAAAATCAACTGATGCGCCCTTTTAAATCTACAACTGATCCGGTTATGTGCTTGTTTTTTATTGGTTCGTCAGGTTGGTTGCGGACTTTCATATATATATATATCGGAGTGAAAACTGTCAACTAGATAATGAAAATACTTGAATACGCGACATTCTATTTTTTCCCTTCAGGTTATGCAGTTTTTTATGTACATTAATTCTGGTGGTGTTTGTAAATAGTAGTGTACCTCATTGTCTTATGCTAGAAATATGTCCGTAAATGCTTCAATCAGATTGGTCAAAATCCTGAAAAACTCAACTAATTCACTTGAACCTAAACTCGACTTGATTTGATTAAAAAAAAATCAACAATTTGAATAGGACCAACTCAAACCTGAAAATGACTTAAAATCAAAATGATATTGTACAATTAACTTAAAATAACATGAACCCAAAATAACCAAACCCAATAAACCTAAGTATTAAACCTAATTGACCTGAAATCAATTAATCCAAATATAAAACCTAATTGACTTGAAACGACTCGAACCCGAAAATTACTTGAAAATTAAAATCTGAAATAATCCAACCTGAATCAGCCTGACATGCCCAAATGGCAGGTCTAGCTTCAATGTTTTCTTGAAGTTTAGGAACGTTTCAACCTCTTGCTCGTATCCATTTATAGCTGTGTAGAGCGGGTAACTTTAGACATGATACAAACATGATATAAAAATAAATAAAATTTAACATAAAAAATAATATGAATATGATATGAATATATGAATGTGTCAAAATTTATTTACAAAAATTATTGATGTATCAAAATTTATATAAATGTATTACATTAAAAAATTATGATGCAAAAATATACAAACATGACATGAATATATTGATTATGTGTTTTTAGTTTTGTGTTATGATTGGCAAACGAAGGGAAAGTCTTTGCTGTACTAGTAAATATCTTAGATTATTTTTGGTAATAAATCTTATTATCTTTGATAACAAGATTCTCTTTTCCAATGATAAGTTATCATGTGTTTCCTTCCATTCCCAGCATATAAGTCTACTATGTCTGATTAATTAGGAATATTATATTCTTAAATAGTCACATTAATAAAATATTTTTTATATGTAAATGTTATAAATTAAATATATATGTTGTAGATATCAAATTTTCTCCAAATTGAAAAATTGATTTTTCCCAAAAGTAATAGCCATGAAAAATGCCATATGCCATGCCAGGAGTCAACAAAGATGCCTAAGGGCTAGGTTGGACAAGTAAGGGTGGGTACCCATATGCCATCCCATGAAATAGCTAGGCGCTATTTGAGTCAGTCCATAAAACTCTGGGCAACTATTGAATCTATCCTCAAAGAGCTAGGAACCAACAAAGTTAGTTGACAAAAGTTGGATGCTTATCAAGTCAGTCCACAAAACCTAGATGCATATCGAATCAGTCCATAAAGAGCTGAACGCGTATTGAGTTTGTCTATAAAAAGTTGGGCACCAATCAAGTTAGTCTACAAAGAGCTAAGCACTTATTGAGATTGTCTACAAAGAGCCAGACACCAATTATGTTAGTCCACAAAGAGCTGAATGCTTGTAGAGTCTATTCACAAAGAGTTAGCCACTAGTTGAGCTTATCCACAAAGAGCTGGGCACTAATTAAATCAAAGTCCATATCATCTGGTGCCTATTTGGAAGGGTCAAACCTTAGAAAACCTAGAAGCGCAGTAGAAAGGTTAAACTTTACAAAAACCTTGTTTAGCCCTTTATTACAGTTGCCACCAATAGATTGTAGCCATCATGGCAAAACATTTAGATTTAATTTTTAGAGGCACTTAAGAGGCATCATCTTATTTTGGATAAAATTATATGTAGTTGTCTTTGCCTTGTTCCTGATACTCATCATTGACAAGGATGAGCTATTCTAGACACCTTATTTTGTCCAAGGCAAATATCCAAGGCATCAAAAGTCATCATTTGAGGCACCATTGTAGTCATTCAAATGAGCTTAAATCAGTTTCCCACCATTGTAAGCTAATATGAGGTGTTTAGAGGGTCAAAGTGATAAAAAATCCACATTTTTGCATAAGCATATTGATACATGACCTTTATGTGTTGATATTAAACCCCAATGTTGTCATAATTTCATAATTTCTTTGTTGGTATTGATACCAAGAATGTTTGTATTGAGACAGGTTTATATCGTTTAAAAAGTCTTGAGTTAGCAAGTAATCATTACAAAAATTTATAAAAGAACTTATAAACATTGCAGTGAAAACATAACAATAAAGATAATTAAAAACCCTTAATTAAGATCATCTTGCATGACTTTTGACTAATCTTTAAGATCAAGAAACATAAAGATCTATTTAAGGTTCAAACATGCCTTAATCTTGAAAAGACTTTCAGCAATTTCATGACCATGCTTCATGAAAACACCGAGCCCAGTTGTTGTAAACTAAAGTTGTCTAAGCATCTAGCCTTTAACAATTATCCACATAGGTGACTAGGAAAAGCTTCAATAAGGAAGAGACTTTGTTGTAAGAGCTATGCTAGCAGCTTAAGTATCAATAAACTTTTCCTTACACTTAGAAGATCTTGATTCAATAATTAAAACAAAGAAGAAAACAATTCTTCTCTAAGAAAAGCCAAGATTGCTCAATCCCTCCATAGAAAAGTTGAGAGAAACCATAAATTATAATTTTTGAGGTCTCTTGGTTGATTTTCTAAGTGCAATCTCATGTATATAGGATGCAAACTTGGGTTTATATAGTCAAGGGTTTAAAACTTTATTTTTTCAGAAAAATTATAATTTTGCCCTTGGCCCATATGAACTTATTTAAATTAGGCCTAAGTAACCATTACTTGTATTAAAGATATAAGCCTAGCATTAATTTAATTTTTACTAGTCACCCTTATGTGTGTGGCCCATTAAGCCTTCATCATATTAGCAATAAATATAGAATAGCCCAATTAAGAATATTTTATACTTATAGACCAAGATTGGCATCTAGCAATGCATCATGGCCACCCAAAATGCAAGAAGTGTCAATATGATTTTGACAAGCCCTTTAATATTCAGTATCTTAGTTTGATAAATATCTTTTCATCATATCTCTTGCAATTAGTAAGAGCTTGATTTAGTGTTTGCTCTTAGCTCATTTAATATTAGTATGCAACCCTTATGTGTCAACTCCATAATCAATACTGCCTTAGCCAAGGACTTTGAGTTAACATAGGCCAAGTAAATGCGAGACATGTCCCCTCATATCACTTGGGGTGATGAATCCTCTCTAGGCCACTTATTTACCTACCATATAATTCATTTCATACCCAAAACCACCCTACCATTAGCATTCATCTATTATGGGCTTGTTGATGATGGAATCAAAGCATGACACTCCTTATATGAGATGACTTGGTGTTACAAGTCTAAGGATCACTTACACTACTGACACATGAGAGTATTTCCATAGACAGTTGACTGAAAATACCGAATGGAAATCTTATGGGTCACACACATAAGGGTGACCCTAAGTACTCATATGATGTCCCTAAGTATCCTTATACTTTAACTTATGAGAATAATTGCAAGCATCCTATGCATAGAGGTTTACATATGCCACCTTTGTGCATTGTCAATGCCCGATCTTGACAATACAATAACCAAGAACATTTTAGAAACATGGCTTTAATGCATAAGGGTCTCATAATTGCAACTCTTTACAATTCCCTTACAAGGGCAATATGTTTCATGGGCTTTATCTACATAAGATATTTATAACAATTATGCAATTAAGTCTTATGGCTAAAGAAATAGTTTTATAACATTAATTAAATATAATGTTTGATTACATTAAATCACTAAATGCTAATGCCTTACAGGCCACAGCGATTGGCTTGTAAGGTTACACTAATAATCTTTCTTTAGTACAAAAGCCTATCGCCCGTATGTCTAAGCCCTATACCCTCTATACGATGATCATGTTTATGCTAGGATAGAACTTTAATGAAAGCATCAACTAAGTTTTCCTTGGTGGGTACTCATTCCATGCTAATGTCACGTCTTTTAATGAGGTGATATTGTTGTAACACATGTTTAGATTTGTGATAAAGCACTATGGCTCCATTTTTATCATAGTAAAGTGGCACTAAATCAACAATGCTTGGAACCACACCAAGTTCCGTGATAAACTTCTTCATCTAAATTGCCTCTTTCACGACTTCACATGAGTAAATGTATTCAGTTTCAATTGTTAAGTCTATAATTGTAGTTTATTTGGAACTTTTTCAATTGACTACAACATCATTAAGGGTAAATACAAAATCGCTTTTTGATTCACTATCATCCCAATCAAATTGGAAGCTAGTATTAGTATAACCTATTACATGGAGTTTAGCCGCTCCATCAGAATGATATTCTTCATAGTGATCTAATGACTTTTACTAGGATTAATTTGGTATCTACTCATGATACTTAGAGCCTATAATACATATGGTCTTGTATATAGCATAACTTGCATAACAGATCAAATAGCCAAGGCATATGGGATCTCATCCATCCATGCCCTTTCATCTGATGTTTTAAGACACATTTTTTCAAGTAATGCACACCATGTATCATATGCAAGTTTCCTCTCTTAGAGTTTTCCATGCTAAATCTTTTTAGCACTTTTACCTATGTAAGTGGTTTGAGATAAGCTAAGCAATCTTTTCAATCTTTCTCTATAGATTTTTACAAGAATCAACATGATTAACGATCAAAACAATGATAAGCCAAGCAATCTTTATAAGAAAAACAAGCTTGGATTCAATTCAATCAACATGATTAACAATCAAAACATGCTTTTAAACATTTAAGCTTATCAATTGAATAGGAAGCTTCTAAATTCATTTAATTAAACATTAAGTTCAGTTCACCCAAGTTCAACTTAACTTAATTTATCTAGTTTTCATCAACTAAGCATCATTTATGGAAAGCCCATTCAAGCTTACTTTAATTCCACCATGGCCAAAAGATTTTCTAGTTTTTTTAAATGGTTCTCTAAGTTTAAAAACCTATGATTTTATCATTTTGCACTAGATTCAAGTTCTATCTACTTAGATTTTAGCTCAAACTAGCTCAAATTTGCTAGATTGTGCTAGATTAAATCAATTAAGTTAAGGATTAAACTAATCTAAGCTAATTAAAAGTGAGATTAAGCATCTAAACAAGCTTGAACCACTCATCAAGCTAGAGGATTATGATTCATCATCTAAACTTGATAATTCTAGCTTAATATCATTATATCCTAGTTGAACTTAGTTTAAATCATCAAAATCATAACAAAACATGTTGGCTAAAACCTAGATCTAAGAGCATCATCTTATTTAAACCTATATCAAGTTATTTATCATGATTTTAAGTTAAATTTCAATAATTAATCACTCAATCATGCTTAAAATAATACAAAATCAAGTATATTATGGCTCAAAATCAAATCAAAACATCATAACATCAAGATTCAAGATGGTCAAAGCATAGAGATCTCCTAAATACCTTAACCGAACATCATTCAAGCAAAAAAAATAGGAATCAATCATAAAAATCATGAAATTGAATTAAAATCAAGGAGAAAAGTAAGAAATTATACCTACTCCAAGTTTGATTTCCTTCCTAAAGATAATAAGAGCTTGAGTGAAAATAGAATATTCTAGATTTTCTAAAATTTGGGAATGTTTAAAAGTTATGAAATCATGGACGATAACCCCAATTTATACGCTTTAAAGTTGGCAATTTAAGCTTTAATCACCCTAGGGTGATCTCAGTTTAATCACCATCCTCCTTACTAATTTAGGGAAAATGACACTACTACCTTTAATGATTGGATGATTAAAATTCACATATTTATCACATGGTGAATTTGGCCAAGGCATTATTATTATACTGATTTACGCATAACTTTTTATTCCATTCAATTGATCATGATTTGTCTATGTAAAAGTGCAATTAAATGTTTCATTTGTTGTAAAAATGTGGCCTAATGACTTTCTTCAAAAAAACTCTGAATTTTCTATCTCAAACCTCTTGGATTAAGCCTTTGGGAATTTTTAGCATTCTAAATCCCTAAGGTCCTTTCATGACCCAGCCTTAATTATACCTTTTTGACTTAAAGTCCATGTTCAATTTTATTCATGTAGTCAATTTGGAAGATCGAGTTGTAAAACTCTTCCAATTTTCAAATCCAATTCTAGGCTAGAAAGTTAACTTTTTATAGTTGACTTTGCTTATAGCTGACTTTTGATTATGACTTTAAAACAAGTTTCTTTTTCATCCAACTAACCTTAGTAATCACTTTAATTCTATCAAAAGACATATACCAGTCAACTTGTGACATTCTCAAATTTTTGGGACTTGAATCCTGGCTCTCTGAATTTAGCACGTACCATTTAAATCGAACAATTAAGCTTGAATGCCTTATTGTGTTAAACTAAGCTCATGGGAGCTAACTGAAACCTTAATTGGACATTTTTATCATTTATAATTTATCTGAGAGGATCCAGACCAAGAAAATTCATTCAACCTTTAAAATCAAGAAAAAAAGTTAATTAGAGGCCTAGATAAAATAAGGTATCTATCGGTGCCTCTTTTTACCGATTGCTAAGAACTGAGGGGCAAGGCAAAGACTAGATAGACATTATTTTGTCTAAGATCTAATAAGCTCGACTAGAAAAAGTTTTTTTTTTGCATGTAATATCCTAAATAATTATTGCTAATGCAAATGAAAATAAATCCTTGCTAACCTTTTGTTTAATTGATGAGGTGCCAATTCCAATAGTTTTTTTGCCTAAATAAACAGATTGGACTTAACAAAGAAATTAAAGCACCAACTTTATTGGTCTTCTCCCTAAACAAATGAAGTAAACTAACACACTTCTAACTTCACTAGTCTTTTGCCTACCAAATAACACACTTCTAACTTCACTAGTCTTTTGCCTACCAAATGAAGAGAACTTAGGTTGCCAGTCTACCGATCTTCTATATAACAAAAGAGAGTGGATTTACACATGGTGCCTACTTTAACAGACTTACACATTGCCAAATAAAAAGGACTTGACTCAAAAAACTACTTCATCGATCTCTACCTAATCGAACTTAGAGGATAAAAAGAAAACTAACATCATCAACTTCTGCCTTCGTCAAATTAAGCATACAAAGGACCACAAACTCCACCAGTCTTTTGCCTAGCTAAGTATAGTTAATAAAAGAAAATCTCCATCTGATCTTCTACTTAATCAAATGAAGCTGACTCAAAGCCTGCTTTATTGACCTTTCACATAGTTAAATGAAAAGAACAATTGACTCCAATGGTCTTTTACCTAACTAAGTGAATCTGACAAAAGGAAAACCTCATTTGACCTTTTACTTGATTAAACAAATTTGACTCAAACCTTATTGCACCTATCTTCCACATAACCAAGTGAAACAGACAAAGGAAAAAGTTTCTTTTTATAGGGCATGAACTCTCTACAAGGTGCCAATTTTGTTGGTTTTCTACCTAACTTGCTACATTGGACTTTTCTTTTCTTCGCTCCTGAGTGCCAAGTAAATTATATTTTACTCACTTAAAGTGAATGATATTACCTATAATATCATCTAGTGGAGAATGTTCCTTGTTTTTGCTGACACCATTAAGGATATCTTCTTTTTGAGAAATTTCTTATAATGCAATATGAATGCTTATGCATGATTCCTACTTTTATTTTAATATGCAATCACAATGTAGGATTCATTTCAATGTCATTAATGATTCATTCTTTTTTTAATGAATCACTTATTATGATAATTCTTCTTTCATTTATCTCTTTCAAATTCAATCATGGTTTCTATTACCTGTAAGAAATCATGAGGCTGCAAGTAATCAAATTACAAATTTTTATAAATATCACATAAACAAGGCAGTGAAAACAAATCATAGAAACTAATATGAGACTCCCTAATCATCTCACATGATTTTAATCAATCTTTAAGATCAAAAAATGTAAGATCTATTCAAGATTCAATCATATCTCAATCTTGATAAGACTTTCAACAATTCCATGACCCAATCACATGAAACCATCAAGCTCGGTTATTGTAATCCAAAGCTGTTCAAGCGTTCAGCCTTTAATAATTATCCACATAGGTAACTCAAAAAACCTACAATAATGACTTTGTTACTGGGAGCATTACTAGAAGCTTAGGTTTCAATAAACTTCCCTTGAACTGAGAAGGTCATGATTCAATAATCAAAATGAATAAGAAAACAATTTTTCTACAAGAAAGTTAAGATTGCGCAATCTATCCTCATTAAAAGTTGAGAGAAAAGGCAAACTCTAATTTTTGAGGTCTCTTGTCCAATTTTCTAAGTGTAATCTCATATATATGGGACAACAAATTTGGATTTGTATAGTCTAGGCTTAAAATTTTAATTCTAAAGAAATTACAATTTTGCCCTTGGTCGTATGAACTTATTTAAATTGGGCCTAAGTAACCATTACTTATATTAGACAGATAAACCCAATCTCAATTTAATTTGTACCAATCACCCTTATGTATATGACCTATTAGGCCTTTAACATATTGGCAATAAATATAGAATAGCCTAATAAAAAATATTTTATATTTATAAACCAAGATTGGCATCTAGCAATGGATCATGGCCACCCAACATGCAAGAAGTGTCAATATGATTTTAACAAGCCCTTTAGTGTTCAATATCTTAGTGTAATAAATATCCTTTCATCATATATCTTTGAAATAGCAGGAGCGTGGTCCAGTGTCTACTATCAGCTCATTCCATATTAGTATGCAACTCCTATGTGTTAACTTTATAATCGATATTGCCTTGGCTAAGGACTTTGAGTGACCACAGGCGGCCAAGTATATGTGAGATATGTTCCTCATATCACTTGGGGTGAAGAATCCTCTCTAAACCATACATTCAACTACCATATGATTCATTTCACACTAATTCTTTTCTTTCTCTTTGCTTTACCTTTACAGGTTTCCCATCAAAGAAAAGTGGATGCTCCTAATCATGTTTTAAAGTAAATTTTGAATGAGTTGTTTGATTGAATAAGGTTGATTTTGAAAAAGATGTTGATGATCATACTTTGCCACCTGATCAATTAAAAATAATTGAGCAAAAGGATGAATGAATCCATAGAGACGATAAATAAAGAGATGATGAGGATTATAGAAAGAAGTCAGAATAAGGACTACTCTTATGCCTACCACCACAAAAAAATTAATAAGTTTGTTTCATGAATTTCAAGATGCTTTGCATGTTCCTACCAAGAAATGCCAAGATTAGATATGAAAATTGTGGTCCATAAATTACCTCAAAAACCAAAATGCAAATTGATTCAGCAAAAGTTAAGCAGAATAAAATTGAAAATGCTTTTGAAAATAAAAGAAGAGATTAAGAAACAATTCAAGGTCAGATTTCTCGATGTGGCAAAATACCCAGAATGGGTTGCAAATATTGTTTGAGTTCCCAAAAAAATGCTAAAGTTAAAATATATGTAGACTACCAAGACCTAAATCAAGCAATTCCAAAGGATAATTTTTTTCTTCCCCACATAGATATTATGGTTAATAATACTATGAAAAATTTGTTATTTTCTTTCATGGATGGATTTTTAGGGCATAACCAGATAAAAATGGCATTAGAAGACATGGAAAAGACTACATTCGTCACAATATGAAGAATTTTTTGTTATAAGGTGATACCATTTGGACTAAAGAAGGCCTCGACAACTTCTCAAAGGGCAATGGTCACTTTATTCCATGATATGATGTACAAAGAGATACAGGTATATATGGATGATATGATAGCCAAGTTACCCCGGGAAAAGGGACACATTACTAATTTATGAAAATTGTTCAACAGATTGAAAAAGTATTAATTAAAATTCAATCCAACAAAATGAACTTTTGGTGCAAGGTCGAGGAAATTATCAGGCTTCATAATGAGTGAAAAAGGGATTGAAGTTGATCTAGATAAGATTAAAGTCATACAAGAATTGCCATCCCCATGTATATAAAAAGAGGTAAAAAGTTTCTTGAGAAGGTTAAATTACATTGTCAGATTCATATCCTAACTCACAGATAAGTGCAACTGATATTTTGGCTTTTTACAAAAACAAAACCTTAGTGAATGGAATGATAAACACTATAAAGCATTTAAGAAAGTTAAGCACTATCTATGTATTCCACCAGTGTTGGTACCACCTATATCGAGACGACCTCTGATTCTATACTTATCAGCATTTGAAAAGTCTATAGGTTATATGCCAGGACAGTAGGATAGACAAGATGGGAAGAGCAAGCGAGTTATTAACTCGGCAAAAGTTCTTTGACAATGAGGTAATTATTCTTATATAGAAAAGATATGTTGTGCCCTAGTTTGGACTAAAAAAAAGGCACTAACAATACAAGTTATATCATATAAGCTGGCTGATCATCGAAATAGACCAGATCAAGTATCTATTTGAAGCACTAGCTTTATCAAAAAGGATAGCTAGATGGTAAGTCTTGCAATCAGAATATGATACGATTTATGTAAGTTAGAAGGCAATCAAAAAAAGCGCTATTATAGAATTTCTAGCTAGCCAAGCACTTGATGATTATCATTTATTGAATTTTGACTTTCTTAATAGGATTTAATGATATTTTAGCAGAAAGAAAGGAGAGTCATCAAAGGAATCAACATGGAAGATCTATTTTGATAAAGCTTTAAATACTTTGGGCCATGGAATCGGCTGATCTTAATATCTTTAGAAAAAGATGATTACCCTTTCATCACTCAATTGAACTTTGACTATATAAGTAATGTTGCATAATATGAAGCATGTGTTATGGAACTCCAGGTAGCTATAGAAAAAAAGGCTTAATTATTGAAAGTATATAGAGATCAACATTGGTGATTTATCAATTGTACGAAGAACAGGAAACTCAGGATCTGAGGATGCAATAATATAAAAAGCTGATTCTAGAATTACTTGAAGAATTCAGGGAAGTAGAATTCATTCATTTGTCCCAAAATGGTAATCAAATGGCATATGCACTAGCCACCCTAGCGTCGATGTTTAAAGTAAATGAAGGGCAAATGGTAATGCTAATTCAAATGAGCATATACGAGTCCCCTATATACTATTGCAATTTCAAAATGAAAATAGATGGCCTCTCATGATATCATGACGCCAATATATATCTCAAAGATTGAGTATACCAAGTCAATGCTTGCAAAACTTATAAAAGAACTTTAAAGACGTTGGCAATGAATTTTGTCCTAAATGAAGAGATTCTTTACAAAAAGTTATAACCCAATACTGCTAAGATACGTTGATGATCCCAAAGTATGGAAGATACTAAAAGAAATGCATGAGAAGAGTTACAAAATCCATGCAAATCGACATAGAATGGCAAAATAAATTATGAGATTAAGCTACTTTTAGATGACCATAGAGGGTGATTGTATCAAGTGTGCCCAAAAATGTCATAAATGCCAAGTCTATGCTAACAAGATCTATGCACCACCTTCACCATTGCACATCATGACCGTGCCATTGCCTTTTTCCATATGGGGCATGGATGTTATTGGACTAATTATCCTTTTAGCTTTAAATCATCACCGCTTCACCTTAGTGGCTATAGATTACTTTACCAAATGGGTCAAGGTAGACTACTATAAAATGTGACAAGGTCAACAGTGATAAAATTCTATAAGACCAACATCGTTTATGTATATTAGCTTTGAATTAATCTTAGTTTTGATATAACTAAAACTTAAGCTTAATTAGCTTGTGTTTTATTATTTTCAAGATTAGTATTTTTCCCTGAAATATTTTGTAAGCACTTTGAAAAATACTAGAAAGTGTTTTAACCCCTTCAAGCACTCAAAAATGTGTTCTTAATACATATTTTTATATAAAATATTTTTTAGATAAGTTTTACATGTTTTAAAGTCATGAAAAACCTTTTAAAATTGATTTTCATGTGAATGTATCGATACATTATGTGTATGTATCGATACAATACTTGGTAGTAGCTAAATAACCTTAAAATGCAAAACTCACTGTTCATGTATCAAGACAGAGCATTTTGTATCGATACAAGACTGTTCATATATCAAGATAGATCTCTCTATATCGATACAGGACTGTTTGACGATCATATTTTAGATCGTTAAACGTAATATATCGATACCCACTTAATTGTATCGATACAGAGGCATAGGGAACAATGAGAAATGACATTTTGAAGGCTCCAACAGCTATATTCCTTCACCAAATGTTCCCAACAGTTAGAATCATGATCAAGGGTATAAAAAAGCCACTCCAACACCTTTAACAACAAGAGGAACCAAGAGAATTATGCTTAAAGTCAAATCTTTTATCTTTTCCATCATTTTCACTAAGTAGTTCATCTTTGCATAGGATTAATTCTTCGTATTTTTGTATCTTTAGATACATATTTCCTTTAAGCCAAAATTCTTGTAAACACCTAACCTTTAGAGGTTTTGTTTCTTTACACTCAAATCCTTGTAAAAAGGGGAGGTTCCTATTTAGCCATTCAAAAGTAGATGAGGTTTCTACTTAGCCTTCAAAAATAGTGAGACAGGGTTCTATCTTAGCCACGAAAGATAGTGGTAGAGGTTTCTATCTTAGCCTTGAAAGATAGAGAGTGTAAAGGTTATACCTTGTCCTTGAAAGGTAGATAATTCAAGTTAGTAAATTATGGAAACCCAAAGCAAGTGAGGTCAAGGTAAAAGACTTGGGCAATTAAGGTTGAACCTCTCTAAATCTTTAAGTTTGCTTCTCTTTCCCTTGTTTTTTATTGTTTATTGCTATTCACTAACTTGTACTCTAAATTTTATTATTTAGATTTCTCAGTTTTATTTATCAAAGTTTTAATTTACTAAATTTGAAATCAATTCACCCCCTCTTGATTTCTTTCACCACCAAATGGTCTACCAATTAGTATCAGAGCTTGTGTCTCATTCCTATAGGCTTAACATCATTGAGCAAAGATCCGCAAAAAACCAAGCAAATGGCTAGTGGTGATGTTTTCAATATCGACCAAGAAAGACATTCAATCATGAGGCCTCCTCTCTTTAATGGTGAAGATTACTCATATTGGAAGACAAAGATGAGGCCACTTGTCCAAGCAAATGATTACCAAGTTTGGAAGATAATCATGAAAAGCCCACTCATCCCATCAAAAATGGTAGGTGCTCTTAAAGTTTCCAAGGAAGAGTGGGAATGGGATGAGAAAGACACTGAGATGGCTCAACTCAATGCCAAGGCCATGCATACACTTTTTTTTGCATTAGGCCCCAATGAGTACAATAGGGTGTCTTTGTGTGATAATGCCAAAGAGATATGGGACAAGTTGGCTATCACATATGAAAGGACCAATCAAGTCAAGGAGCCCAAGATAAGCATGCTCACTCTTGATTATGAGATGTTTAAAATGAAATTGATAGAGAGCATCAAAGAGTATGTCCGATAGATTCTAGGACATTTTAAATGGCTTAAAAGGTCTCGGAAAGGTGTATCCCAACAAAGAGATGGTCAAGAAAATGTTGAATATCCTTCATAAGTCATGGGAACCTAAAGTGACTGCAATTGAGGAGTTAAAAGATCTCAATCTCTTTGCCTTAGATAAGCTCATCGGATTGCCCCTCATATATGAAATAAAGATAAACCATGGAAATAAGCAACCAAGAAAAGTTGGAGTTGCATTAAAAGCTTCCATGAGTGAGAAAGAGGATGACGATGATGAAAATGGTGAAGATATGGAGATGATCATATTTGCCAAGAAATTCATGAAGATAGATAATCATCCCAATCTAAAAAGGTTAATAAGGTGGTGTGCCACAATTAAAATAAATCGAGGCATGTCAAATCCGATTACCTATTATTGAAAAAAAAAAAGGCCTTTGTAGCAAATTGGAGCGATAGTGACTCTTCCAATGATGATGACTCCAAGGAAGACCAAATTGGCAACCTTTGTTTCATGGCTCTTGATGAGCCCAAAGTAACCTTAAATTCTCTAAATTTATATTCCTATACATTTAATGAGTTACAAGATGCTTTTAATGATCTTGTAGTTGAGTTTGAGGAAATGAACTCTGAACATAAGAAAATGATTTCA
>JBBYHM010000003.1:3005303-3023840 GCA_038381775.1 Adansonia rubrostipa | reverse complement strand
AAAAAAAATCAAAAAATCTGAAATCCTAATCTATAGGCCCATGAATACATGTAAATTGGGCTCCATTCATCTAGGACATGTGAATTAGGCTCCAAGCTTTATTCATCTTTTCTTTCTAGCCTCAACACAATGTAGAAAAGTGATCAATCTTGGCAATGCATTGATTTATTTTGAACAGCCTCTTTTGCTTGCATTTCCATGATTAGTCCTTGCAAAGCTTGCTCCATGTGTTTAGTCTTTCCCTAGTCATTGGACCTCTAATTCCTTGCAAAGGATCATAAGAATGGTTGGAAATAGGTGTTTATGCAAGTTAATCTCCATCAATAAGAGAAGTAAGATGAGCAAGTTGCTATTCAAGAAAAGATGTGCTTACCTTGTTTACTTTCTTAGGTGGCAGGTTATGTTGTATTCTGACTTGTTGGGAATTGGTTGCCATGTTGGAGATGAAAATCCTTGTAGCTTTGATAGTCTTATCAACTAAAGCTTTTTAAATCATTCCCAATACTCATACAGAGATTTTGTATTATACTATCGAATGTCATAGATTTCTTTCCAAATCTTTACAACCTTAGATGTAAGATAATATTTCTCTAATAACAATATTTCCATCTTATTTCATGTAGTGATGCCCCTAAAAGGTAAATAATAGAGCCATTTCTTTGCAGAATCTACTAAAGAGAATGGAAAAACTCTCAACTTGATTTGCTTCTCAGAGATACCAGTTGGCTTGATGCTTGAGCATATTACATGGAACTCCTTAAGGTGCTTGTTTGGATCTTTGCTAGCAAAAACCATAAAAATTTATAAAAAGATGGATCATACCATATTTAACCTCAAATGCTATCTCAAGGTCAGGATATTCAATGCACAACGGTTGTTGATCCAGATTTGAAGCTGCCAACTCCTTAAGTGTTCAGCTATTTTACTCCACAGGCTTGAGATCTTTATAAAAATATTGGATTAGAAGCTGTTCAATAATATGATGATGCGAACAACTAGCACATAGCTTCTTGAATCATTCCCAATACTTATATAGAGATTCTCCATTGTAATGTCGAATGCCATAAATTTGTTTTTGAATATTTGTAACCTTAGATGCATTAAATTTTTTCTCCAAGAATAATCTTTTCATGTTATTCCATGTAATGATGGTCCCCAAAGGTAAATAATAGAGCCATTCCTTTACATCGCTAAAGAGAATGGAAAGGCTCTCAACTTGATTTGCTTCTCAAACATACCAGTTGTTTCATGCTTGAACATACTATATGGAACTCCTTAAGGTGCTTGTTTCTATCTTTGCGAGCAAAACCATGAAAAGTTGAGAGAAAATGGATCATACCAAATTTAAGCTTAAATGCTACCTTAAGGTTAGGATATTTAATGCACAACGGTTGTTGATCTAGATCTAAAGTTGCAACTCCTAAAATGTTCGGTTGCTTCGCTCAATAGGCATGAGACCTTCATAAAAATATTGGATTAGAAGCTATTCACTATCCGATGATGTGAATAACTTGCATATAGCTTCTTAAATTGTTCCCAATACTCATATAGAGATTCTCTATTATACTATCAAATGCCGCATATTTCTTTTTGAATATTTACAACTATAGATGTAAGAAAATATTTTCTCCAAGAACAATCCTTTTATCTCATTCCATGTAATGATGGTCTTGAAAGGTAAATAATAGAGCCATTCCTTTGCAGAATCCGCTAGAGAGAATGGAAAGGCTCTTAACTTTTTTTGCTCCTCAAAGGTACTAGTTGGCTTCATGCTTGAGCATACTACATGGAAGTCCTTAAAGTGCTTGTTTAGATCTTCGCTAGTAAAACCATGAAAAGTTGGGAGAAGATGGATCATACCAAATTTAAGTTCAAATGCTACCTCAAGGTTAGGATATTCAATGCAAAATAGTTGTGGGCCTAAATCTTGAACCAACTCCTTAAGTGTTCGGTTGTTTCATGCCATCTCACCTTACTCAGATTGAATTGTATATGCTAACTCCTTGTTTGATTTATGACAAAATGATATGAATTCCAATATCCTCTGAAGCTTGTTTTAATCTATCTATACTCTAAAAGGCTAGAACATTCAACAATTTTAATCTATCTCTATTCTAAAAGGCTAGAACATTCAACAAAGGAAACCTAAGAAAATGCAAAAACTAATCAGAACTAAAACTAAGAAAAAAACAAAATCAAGTAATAAATAAATTGAAGAAAACAATCCCTGGAAATGGTGCAAAAAATTTAATGCATTAAATTATTTATCTGTAAAATCTTTGCATTAATGTGTATAATAGTAAGCAAAGGTCATACCCATAGAGATTGTTCCCAATTTATAAGTTACTAATGCAAAACTCTAATCTTATATGACCAAGCAAATTAAAAAGACTTCACAAAAGACATAAACTAAACTTTAATTGGGGTTGATTGTATTAAGATGCAAATAAAATATGAAACATAAAGTAAAAGTAAAAGTAATGTTTAAGAAAACATAATTTTATATCTAACAAATAACAATAATGATGAAAAGTATGGTTAAGGAATCATTTGCCACTATTAAACATAAACTATGAATCAATACTAGAATTTTTTCCAATTATCTCTTGAAACTACCAACCATAGATAGCAACAAGCTTTGCTACCCAATCTTTCCTTAATTTATTGTTAAATAGAACAAGCTTTCTATTTAATCTTTAACTATTAAATAACCTAGAATGAGCCATATTTAATTTAATAAAAGCTTTAAGATAAGAAAGATACGTTGATCTAAGCAATAAACACATAAGCTCAGATTATTTAACTTAGGTTATGTTCCACATTACAATGAACAAAAACTTGACCATAATCACTGATCACAAATTGCTACTAATGAATAGGAAAGTAAGACAATTACGGATTAAAATTCCTAATTTAGTATTAGATAATTATCAAGGTCTATTTAGTTGTGCACATAAAGAAATCAAGATAAAAATAATAAATAGTTTTCCTGGAAAAGCATAAGCAATTTTAATAGATAAATTTTTGTATAATTTTGAAAATCAATTACAAAGTCATGTCTAGGGCATTGAAATCACCCTTAACCAAAAAACACTTAGTTACACATGCTTGATGAGCTCAACAACATATTCATGAAAAATTCCAATAATAAAGAAAAATAAAGAGAGAAAAAAAAACTCAAGTATGGTGGTTGTTTGTAATCTCCTCCTTTTTCTCTTTATCTTCTCTCTATTTTTCTCTTCTAGTTCTCCTGTTAGAGAATCTAATTCAAAGTAAGAAATCTAGATGTCACATTCAAAGCAGATTTGGTTAACAAATTCTTATGCTTTTAAGCAAGTATTTGGTTTTACTTGGATTGCAAGAATCAAGCTTTTGCTATAGAATCTAATCTTTTTGACTTCAATTTCTTCTCCCATATTTGTGATTCTGATATTACAAGGTCATTATCATGTTTTTGCTTCATTCTCCTAAATAAATCTAAAATTGAGCTCCAGAATACGGATGTCATGTTTTAATTGCCTGATATTGGCAATAAGGTTCTTTTGAGTCCTAACAAGTCCTATTTTATCCAATGTGATCAAATTTTCTTGAGTTAGCTCGTGTATGATGATATAAATTGCTAAGCAGTGACATCTTTTAGGCTTGAGAGAAGATGTGTCTCCTAATGGTCCACCTTCTGATAAAGCCTGTCACTTTTTGTCCCTTTCTTTTGAATGACTCATGATGATTACTAATGTGAGAGTTGTTGGATAAAAATTACCTATGACGAAGACTTAAGTCTTCGCATATCATCTCTCATGTCTTTTGTTATGATGAGAGCATCCAAACTTTTTCTCATTGTCATGATGTCGTAACACGGCTCGGCTATGAATCTTGACCAGCTCGACTTAAAATGGTAGGTGTACCTAATGTTTTTATGTATATATATCCGTATATTATTATTTTCTTTTATTTAGGGCCCACATCATTATTATTTTTCTTTATTTTTCATGTCTGGGGACTGATTTGTCAATATGAGTCACTCATTCAACTTAACTTTAAATAGTTGTTACAAAATGACCATTTATTTTGGAGTCACCATAAATCTCTCTCGGCTAGGTCAGATTGGTCACTTGTCGAAGTTTATATTTTAGGGTCATGAAACCATAGAAACAAAATCCAAGGTCTGCATTCATACCAGAGATCACTTGAAAGGGCTTGGAAGTCGGTTACAATTGCAAGTAAGGATCGACTTTCTCGTGATGCTTGGCAATCAATACTTATTAATCTCGTGTTAACTTAAATTTTGATTTTTATTCAATTTTAATATTTGATATTTAATTATAATTTCCATATTTAAAAATAATAACTTTAAGAAACAAATTTATTATTTTTAATATTTTTGAAAATCAAAATTTCTTTCTCACTCTTCTGGAGAGCCAAAAGAATGTGAGGTTTCTAAAGTTTTAAAAATCAAAATATCTTTTATACTCCATTAGAAAATCGACAGAATAGAGAAGGTTTTATTTTTCCAAAACTAAAAAGAAAAATCAATTTTCATTTTGAAAAGGACATCTTGTTATTAGAATAATTCGTAGAATCCTTTTCTTATGCTAGGAGAAACTCCATGTACTATTTTAACATTAGAGACATTACCTTAATGTGCAAAAACTCCAATTTTATTAATAATATTAGTAATAATAAAAATTGCCCTAGGACTCGATTTAGACAAAATGTACTAAACTCAACTTTAAGGATCCAAATTTGGTCAATATGACCAACATGTCCTCTAAAGTGCACCTTCAACCTAAACGTATCCTGGTGGCCTTAAAGGACTCGATTCTAAAATAAATTAATGCAATATCTGTAAGGTGTACCTTCTACATATATGTATCTCAGTACATAAGACTTGGTTCTAACATAAATTACTAAAATGTCCCTATGGTTTACCTTTAATATAGAAGTATCCCGATAAGCCTAAAGGACTTGACAACTCTATAAAAAGCTGAACCTATCCCTATTACACACTTTCGACATATAAGTATCTCTGTGATCATAAAAGGCTCGATTTTATGAAAAATTCCTAAATACCCCTAAGTTATACCTTCGATGTGTACGTATCCTGGTAATCTAAAAGGCTAGATGATATCAAGAACAAACTAACCTACTGCTCTAAACACTTTTAACCTATAAGTATCCTGGTGATCACATAGGACTTTGTTCAACAAAAATTACTAAAATACCTCTAAGGTTATACCTTCAACCGATAAGTATCTCGGTGACGTAAAAGGCCGACTGACTCTTTAAAAGATAAACCTATCCCTATTATGCACCTTCGACATATAAGTATCCCAGCGATTATAAAGGATTTGGTTTTAGGGTAAATTACTAAAATACCCCTAAGGCGTACTTTAAATGTAATGTATCTTGGTAACCTAAAGGGCTGGATGACATTATGAACAAACGAACCTACTCCTATTGTACACCTTTGACCTACAAGTATCCCGGTGATCGCATAAGACTTGATTTTAGAAAAATTACTAAAATACCTCTAAGTTTAGACCTTCAACCTATGAGTATCCCAGTAACCTAGGGCCAAATGACTCGATAAAAGACAAAGCTATCCATATTATGCATCTTCGATATATAAATATTCTGGTGATTATAAAGGGCTCGATTATAAAAAAAATTTCCAAAATACCCTTAAGGCGTACATTCAATGTATACGTATCCTAGTAACCTAGAGGGATTCGAAAATGATATGAAATAACATTTATTCCTTCCATGGGCAACTTAAACATCAAGATATACTTGAAATGCAAAAATTTTAATTAGTCCTTGAACTTTTTAAAATTGCATTTCATATCCTAATGGAAAACTAAAAGAATACAAAAAGTTTTAATAATTTCTACACCCAAATGAAAGAACATAAGAATGTTAGAAATATTCTTAAAATGTCAAAAATATTATATTAACCCTAAAATGCAAAGTTTTCTAAATGGTCCCTAAAATTTTTTAACTTTGCAATTTAGTCCCTATATGAAAGAAAATCATGATTAAAAACAAAATTCATCACAAAAATTTATGGAAATCATACCAAAGATAAAATAAGTTAGGCCAAGCACCTATGGCCTTGTAATAAAAGCTTTGCAATTTTGCACATAAGCCCCCTAAACTTTCTAAAAATACAAAATAGCCACAAAATGATGGAAAATGCATAAAACATATTTGTACATATTTGAATAAACATGGAAACACTTTCACAAGTATACACAAGCAATTGGCCAAGCATGAACGGCCTTGAAACAACATTTTATATTTTTACAATTTGGTCCCTACATAATAGATAATTATAAATTAACACAAAACATATCATGAAATATCACAAAAACTGCATCAATAGTCATAAAAATGATTCAACACTTATGCCCATAAAACAATTTTTTTCTTAGTCCCTGCTAACCATAAAGACACTTCTATAGCTGTCTACAAGGTTCGGCCAAGCTTAAATGGCCAAAGAAAAATTTTACAATTTTTGCAATTTAGTCCCTATACTTTATATAATTATGAAATAAGCTAAATAAAATAAAAACATCATAAAATCATCAAAACCAAATTAAACCAAGCTTAGAACCAACCTTCTAAAGCTTTCAAAAATTTGGAAAAATTATTTTCAAGCCCCTAAAACTTTTAAACATTACAAAATAATCCTAAATATTAAGAAAAAAAAAAACCTAATCCAAAGCCATACATGGTTTGACTAGCATGATTTTCAACTAAAAACAATATTTTTCATCACATACTTGCATCAAAATCAACATATATACATATCATAATTTTTGCTAAACTAAAATATGCATAAAATCAACATAAATAGTCAATAAATCAATATAACATCATTAAGAAAAATAACAACAAAAATACATACATGAAATAATAATATTTCTACCAAAAATAAATGAAAATAATAAAACAAAAATTTTTGTATAAGAGTTTACCTTAAAAACCTAAAAATCCAATGAATTTTTTATTTTTTTCCTTTTTTTCTTCTTTCTTTTTTTTTCCCGTTCCAAAAGCTTGAAATGAAGAAATCCAACCCTATTTATAGCAGATGAAGGACAACAAGATGATCGAGGTTCCACCAATTTCTATAACTTTTTTATTTTATTTATTTATTTTAGATTTTTTATTTTCATTAATTTAGATTTGACCTAAATTAATTATATTTGTCTTTTAGTAGATGATGTCATGAATGACATCATCAAGGTCTACAGAATTTTGGAAGATATTTTTATAACATCTAAAATTATAGTATAAAAATTAGTTAGAAAGATTAAATTATAAAAATTAAAAATTATGTATTTGAAATAAAATTTCATATGATCAATTTTATTTAATCTAATGATAAAAATAATTTTTATGTATAATAAAAAAGTTAGAAATAGCAAACTCATAAAATTTTACGAGAAAAACCTTACCAAGACAAATTTTTATGTGTAAAAAAATGCAAAACTCATAAAATAAATTTACTTTACAAACTGAATTAATATGAATTCAATAATGATATTTGAAGAATTTTAAAAATTATAAAAGAAAAATCCTTTCAAAAAATTTATGGAGCAGAAAACTCCATATTTCGATATGAGAAAATTATGAAAGAAAATGCAAAACTCATAAAATAAAATGAATATTTAAAATTGATTTAATATGATTTAAACAATAATATTTGAAGAATTTTAAAAATTATAGACTCAAAAAAATCTTCCTAAAAAAATTATAGAGTAAAAAACTCTATATTTGGAAATAGGAAAACTTTCAAAAATATGTTCAAATTTTATAAACATGAATTTTATCCAACACATTAATTAAAATATTAATTTATAAAAATAATAAATTTGGAAACTAGAAATCTAGACTACTTTTTACCTAAAAATTTCATGAGTATGATACTTATGGCACTATGAAAAATTTAAATTTAAGTCCTAAAATGGATAGCTTGACACCTTATGGTGTGAAATGCTAATATGAATTTTTTCTTGAATATTTCTAATTTTTTTGGAGTGCATATCGGAATAAAAGTCATATAAGTATTGGTAAAAATATACGATAATAAATTTTGCAAATTTAACAAAAATTCCAAAAAAATTTCTAAAAATGAGAAATTTGACTATGATAACATTCACAAAAATAAATATCAAAATTTTACAAGTATAAAGTTAAATTTTCTCACCTTGATATTCATCTTTTTGTTTGAGATTTGTTCTATACGACCCTTGAAATGGTGCTAATTTTATCATGTACACCTATGGTCATTTAAGCACAATTAAATAGGCTTTGGAAACATATAGTTCACTCTGAGTTCTATCCTCACCAGGTGGCTGCTAAATCCTTGATCTTAGATATTTTTGGACGGTTGGAAAAAGGGGCTCAGACAAAATTAGGTGTCAAAAGCTGCCCGTCTTCGACTATTGTTGAGAATAAGGAATAGGGCAAAGACCAAATAAAGACAATTTTATTAGGCAATATAAGCTTTTCTAAAAAGGTTTTTTTTACACACATATATACATCAACTAAAAAAAACTATGAAAACTTCGCTGATCCTTTTGCTTAACTGGACAATGTTAACTTAAACTTTACTTCACCTATCTTACCATAGGATTGCATGAAGAAGACATCTTGCTTTATTGGTTCCTAACCAAGTGAAGTTAACCAATAACGAATCTCGTCGATCCTTTTGTTGAATCAAATAAAGTTGGACATCATGCTTCATTGGTTCCTGAACAATTGAAGCTGACCAATAACAAATGAACTTATTCTTTGTATGCACCTTTAGCATAGAAGCATCCAGGTGATCACAAAGGATTCAGTTCTAGCATAAACTTCTTCAATCCTTCTAATTACTCGACAACGTTCGACATCATGCTTCATTGGTCCCTAACCAAGTGGAGCTAACCAATAACAAATGAACTTATTCCTTTTGTACACCTTTGGCATAAAAGCATCCCGGTGATCATAAAGGATTCAGTTCTAACATAAACTTCACTAATTCTTCTGCTTAACAAAACGAAGTTGCCTTGAAGAATATTGAAAACTTTTGCGGATGCTTCTAATATCACCATCGAAGCTTTAAAAACATTTTTTGAATGAAAACCTCTTAATGCTTCGAATATAGTCATTGAAGCTTTGTCTTTGAATATCACCATCAAAGACTTTAAAAGCATTTTCTGAATGAAAACTTTTGAATGCTTTTAATATCACCATTGATTAAATATCAAATATCAAATATCAAATTAGTGTTCATTGATTCAGTGATATAATTTATGCAATTGGATAAATATTTGCTCAAGGCATATATGCAAACTTCTATTAAAATAATGAAAAATATCATAATTCATCAAAATTTTAGGATTTATGGAATAAGATCACCTCTACATTTTAACCTAGGGAAAACATTTACTTCATCAAAATCCATGAAAATTCCAAAACAATTTTAACCATGGATTTTCCAATATCAAGGATAATGGATGCTGTCTTTATCATGATGCTAAAACTTTTTCTTTTGATCAATGATCACTATTCAGGGCTTCTTTGAATAAGATGAAGAAATAAATTTAGAGGCATAAATTGCATAGCACTACTAAAATTTGTCTCGAAGAAATTGATATAACAAAGTCAAGTTTTATCAAGACCAAATTCAGATGGATGTTCTTTTCATAGCCTTGAAAGGTAAACAATCAATTTATAACATCCTTTTAATCTTCAAATACAATAACCCGACAAGTGTTAAAATAATGCTAGTAAACATTAAGTCTCATAGGATTGATTTTAAAGGCCTTTGGTAAGCATCAATTCCTAAGGTTGGGCACAAAAGTTCTAAAAGTTTATTTTGAAAGAAATCAATGTTTGGGCATTTGACTCAACTTTTTCTTGATGTCATGAAATTTTCATGGGTTTGGGATCATTTCTAAATTAGCATAAAGGGTTCTCATTGGTGGCTATCTTTGTTAATATAAAAGCAGTTCCAAGGCCTTTAAGCTTGCCCCATCATATTATTAAGGACTCAAAAATCATTCAGAAATATAAGCTTTTAAAGAGCTTCCCAGGAATAGCCCAACGGCTTAAATACCCATGTCTGATCGAAATGGATTTTGTTAGGTACATAATGTAGGTCATGGTTCTTGGTTTAGAAAGAAAGGATAAATAGGTCCAAATCAAGTGTTTAAGGGTAATTGAATCGAGGATCACTTTTTTCCAACAAAACTTGACTCGACATGTCTTTTAAGGCAAAACACATCTACATTTCTTTATCTACTTTTGCTTCTTTCATTTTTCATTTTGAAGGACCTTGAAATTTGAACTTTTTTTATTTGTTTTCTTTACTTTGAAAAACTTGCAATTTGAACTTTTTTTATTTTTTACTTTGAATATTTGAACTTGAAACTTAAACTTTCTTTATTTTTTCACTTTAAATATTTGAACTTTGAACTTTGAATTGAAACTTGACCTTTCTTCATTTTTCACTTTGAATATTTGAACTTGAAACTTGAACTTTCTTCAGTCTTTAAAATTTGGTTTATGACATCTGACTTAGTCTTCTCCTAGCTTTAAAATAGAATTTGCTCCTTTTAATTTCAAAGCTTTGCTTCTTTGGCCCCTATTATGAAGGTTTATCCTTGATTAAGGTTCAAAGAAAGAAAATAAATTATCAAGCTCAAAGGGGACCAGAAAGGATAATTTTTTATATTTATGAAGGGATAGAGAAATGAGACCATTTTTCATTTCAAACAGAGCCATTTGAACTGACAAGCATTTTGCTAGAAAAAAGGGTTGCTTTTCTTGAAATCATTTTGAGCGTCTTAATAGTATAACATTGCACTCAATTTTTAAAGGTTTAAGGTATGCCCCTCAATATTATTAGCTTCATAGCCTCCACTGAATATTGGTTTTGGTTAAGCCTTTAAGAAAGAAAATTGAATTGGCTTGAAAAGATCTCGGATATCATATCTTATGTATTAAGAATTGGTCTAAAAAGGTTTTGTTCAAAAGAAAAAGGTGTTTTTGACTTACTTTTACTCACATTCTTCCTAAATCAAGGATTGGAAAAGTGTCATGAAAATTATAGCAAAAGGTTATCAAAATAAGGGAGATCTTAGAATTACTATAATTTTTTTAACATATGTCAAACTATCGATATCTGAATCTTTTAGAAGCAAAACCCATTTGTAAGACTTTTAAGGAATCCATAGAAAAGAACATTTAGATGTGGAAGGTCTCTAATGGTAAAAGGTCTATAGTTGAATGTCTAGGATAATCATATTTATGAAGGTAAAGGACGTTTTTAAGAGAGTTCAAACTAATGGTGATCATGTACAAAAGAATTTTTTTTCAAAATATTCTCATTATCCTAGATATTGGAGATCATTATTCTAGATATTGGAGATCATTATTAACAAAATTCATGGTCGATGACAGTATGCGTACTATTTACAAATCAAAAAATCATTTCATAATTCATAGTTTCTAAAAAGAAATGCACAAAATTTTAAAGTCAAGAAAAAAATTACCCCTGATTGCTATATTACCATAAGGTTGATGACCCTTAGACCAATCATCCTCAATAGGCCTTCACTAACTTCAAATTTTTGCTAGTTTGACATCCCTGAGGGCTGAATTGTAAATCAACTACTAGAACATTAGGAGTTTTATCAAACTCTAATTTTTCAAGCTCAAAAAATCCATAAAATGCATGGTTATTTCCTATCATCTCAATCGTGCCATCTTTCTACTAAATTCTTTAGCATAGAAGATGTATCCAAAAGCTCATGGCATGGTAAGTAACCATCCAAGCAATTTAAATCAGAATTTATAGTAGCCTGTAATTCTCTAGTTTAAATGATCTTGATCTCTTGCTAGTATACCCTTCAATGACATCTGGTTTTCCCTTATTCGAAGCTTAATTTTTTAGCCTTGATGAGATCCCGAACTTTATACTTAATAGTGGGGCAATCTTCTGTGGAATGACCTGGATTACTAGCATGATAATCACAATCTTGGTTAACATTATACCAATTAGGATATAAGGGTTTCAGAAGCTTAATTAAACAAGTGTCAAGAGGTGATTCTTGACAGGTTCAAGTAAAAGCTTAGAATAAGACATAGGGATTTGCTTAACCCAATTCATATTTTGCTTCTTACATCTGCTCTTACTGTTCTCCTAAGCACTTTGCTTACGCACAGATATGGAAGTCGATGTAACTATAAGCATAGGTTGGGAAAGATCATGGGTGCATTGGATACACTATTCATGATAGGAAAACAAGGCTCATAAAAATGACATCAATATTAATCAATGTTAGTAAGTAATTAATTTATTCGAAAGACAACTTGTATTTCTTCTTTTTTAGAAGTTTTTTTTTTTTTTTGGTTATAGGCACTTCATTAACTTGTATCTTTCCATTTTTTATGGTATTTTCAATTATTCCACTAGAGGCTACAATACTAGCAAAGTTCCTTGTGGCACTTTCTACAAGTTTATTAAAGAATGAATTTGGTAAAGTAGTCAAAAATAGAGATATGAAGAATGAATTTGGTAAGGTAGTAAAAAATAGAGATACTATCTATTTTTCTGACAAAGGTGGCAGTACTTTGGCTGCTACATCCTTTCATCTTTGGGTATACTATATGAACATTTTTATTGATTTCTTCTTCATAATCTGAATAAACAATCATTCAGATGCCTAATCTGACATGTGCTTGTATTGCTAAAAAAAACATTGGCCAAGTCTTCCTAATATTATACCTGACTCCTATTTAAATCATTATACCATCTTACTGCTAATTCGGATAAGCTTTCTGAAAATAGTGAATAAAAAGCTTTTCATTGCATGTGCCTAGACATTTTTCTAATTTTAATATGGGTCTATAGAGAAGTAATGCCACTAAACTTTTCAAAGTTTGGCATCTTAAAATTATGAGGGAGAATTAGATGTAGTACCAAATTCAACTCATCTACATCGATACTTCCAAAGTCCTCAACTCTTTTTATTGCTTTGAGCCTCTTTTTGAGGAGTTGGTACTTTTCTTTATTGTTCTTAAGTTTGCCCTTTCTCAAGTCTTGAGCTTAAGATTTCCTTATTTCTCGAGCCCATCAAATTTGCACCCACTGGATTATTCAAAGTAGAATATAGTTTTACACCAGTTACCCTTTATAGAGGAAGGTCAGTAGGAGTATGTACTATAGGACTAGCTCTTATAGGTTGAGTTCCTTAAGGAGATTGCCCCTCTGCCTTGGATAAGCCAACAACAGTATTAGGAAGATTCCCTTGGTTTCTTGCATTCTTAGTTTCGGACTCTTTCTCTCTAGCCATCATTTCTTCCATCAACTTAGAGATTTGCACTTGTATCTCCTCTTGTTGTTTCATTATAGTTTCTAGGGCTTCTCGATCATTTTCCTCCATCCTCTGTGAATATACTGAGATTTTGTCTAACATGGTCAATGATGTTCGATTATCCTGACACCCCTAGGTTAAAAGAAATAAATTCCTTTAAAAAACCTATAAATCTAAATGAACCTTCATTTTACCCCTTTACCCTCATGAAATGCGTGTCATGAATGCATATATGAATGTAAATATACGAATGGGTGTAAGAATGAAATTAGTGTAATATTAAAGGAAAATATGGTAAACAAATATATACTAAAGGCCCATTATCAAAGAGACCACCCTAAAATAAAATTAAGGAATCATGTTGCCTTAAGGTACAATAATATACAAAGAGGAGCAATAAGAATGAAAAAAATGAGAAATAAATTAGCCTAAACAAATAAGAAAAGAATTAGCATGAAAATAAATAAAGTTGCCCCAAGTAAATTTATTAGGCATTACGACACCTATCGAGGCAAATGAAAAGGCCTTGTTGCTGGCGATAATGTTCAAACATCATCAGCTGACCTACATGTCTACACCACGTAGTTAAGGCCATACATATGACTTGCAAGGCAAAAGAAGTAATCAGATTTCTAGTGATGATATTCGTTCATCATTATTTGCAACCTAAATTAAAGCAATGACACCACCTTCTAAGGTGCAACAAGGGTTTTACCATAAATGATCATGTTCAATTATTATCACATGATTCACATGTTCAAAACATGAAATAAAAAAAAAAAGAGTAAAAAGTGTGCCTTCATGTGTACCTAACTCTGTACCCTTTAGAATCGGGTATAGCTCTAGCTAGGTGAGGCCTTTATGGTTCATTAAATGAAGTCTGGGTTAATCATCTAGACAAGTTCTTGAATTGCTCCCGATTCCTAAAAAAACTCATGAGGTACCATAATCCTGGTACCATAATCCTTACCCATTGTTTGTTTATGTCAAAAAGGGCTTAATTCGAGTACGGGTATCTTTCATGCCCATAATGAGGCTAAAATCTTAGGCAAGCATAGGAATTTACACCCAGTAGGCTTTTCACTAACCCAAATAGGGGCTAACACCTCAGAAGGCAGAGCTACTCTGCCCTCTCTTAAAATATTGGGTACCTATGCCCCTTCCGTATGCCTGAAGGAGAATCTAATGCATATGATTGTACACAGTGTGCGTAGGGGAACAACTTACTGTTTATGACTTGATACTTTCAAAAATAATAAAAACCCTTATCCTAAATTCCCCCTCCCCTAAAATAAGCGACAAAGGAAACAAAAAGGTTACTGAAAACTATGAATAACATAGACCAAAGTTTCCATATAAATAAAAAATATAATAATTTTGTTTTTAAAAAAATTTCAGGAATTATAGTTAAATACCGATTGAAACCTAATTAATCAAAATTTAGTTAACACATAATTAATTTTGGACTTAACTCTATAACCTGTCCCCAGCAAAGTTGCCAAACTGTCATAACATGGCTCGGATACGAATCCTAACTAGCTTGACTTAAAATGGTAGGTGTACCCCTTGTTTTTATGTGTATATATATCTGTATATCATTATTTTTTATTAAAGGCCCACATCATCATTATTCTTTATTTTTCATGCTTAAGGACTAAGTTGTTAAGATGAATCACCCACTTAACTAAACTCTAAATAGTCATTATGAAATGACTATTTTGGAATCACCACCAATCTATCTTGGCTAGATGAGATTGGTCATCTGCTGAAGTTTATATTTTGCAAGATCCATAAAAACAAACTCTGAGGTTGCGCTCATAACAAAGATTGCGTGAAAAGGTTCGGGAGTGGATACAATCACAAGTAAGGATCGACCTTCTTGTGATGCCTAACAATTGGTCCCTATTAATCCCGTGTTAACTTAAATTTTGATTTTTGTTCAATTTCAATATTTGATATTTAGTTATAATTCTCATATTTAAAAATAAAATTTTATGAAACAAATTTATCAATCCGTATTAGAAAATCTAGTTTTTAATATTTTTGAAAATCAAAATTTCTTTCACACTTTTTCGGAGAACCAAAAATACACGAGAGTTTTTATCATTCTCTTTCATACCCCGTTGGAGAGTCGGTGAAGTATGAAAGGCTTTAAAAATTAAAAAAAAATCTTTTGTACCCTACTAGAAAATCGATGGAACACAAAAGGTTCTATTTTTTTCAAAATTCAAAAAATCTTGATTTTCATTTTGAAAGGATATCTCATTATTAAAATAATCCATAGAATCCCTCTCATATGCTGGGAGAAATTCCACATACTATTTTAACATCAGAGACATTGCCTTAATTTACAAAAAATTCAATTTTATTAATAATATTAATAATAATAATAATTGCCTTAAGACTTAGTTTAGACAAAATGTACTAAAATCAACTCTAAAGATCTGAATTTGGTCAATATGATCAACATGTCTTCTAAAGTACACCTTCAACCTAAAAGTATCCTAATGACCTTAAAAGACTCGATTCTAAAATAAATTAATGCAATTCCCTAAGGAGTACCATTAACATATATGTATTCTAGTACTCTAAAGATTCTAAGACTTCATAAACAAATGAATCTATTCATGTTTGACATATAAGTATCCTAGTGATCACATAGGACTTAGTTCTAACATAAATTACTAAAATATCCTTGAGGTCCACCTTTAACATAAAAGTATCTTGATAAAACTAAAGGACTCAACAACTCTATAACAAGACAAACCTGTCCCTATTATACACCTTTGACATATAATTATCCCAATGTTCATAAAGGGCTCGTTCTAGGGAAAGTTACCAAAATAACCTTAAGGCATATCTTAAATGTATACTTATCCCGATAGCCTATAAGGCTAGATGACATCATGAATAAACAAACCTACTTTATTGTACACCTTCGACCTATAAGTATCCCGGTGATCACATAAGACTTAATTCCAATATAATTACTGAAATACCTTTAAGGTTATATCTTCGACTAATAAGTATCCCGGTAACATAAAAGGTTGAATAACATGAAAAAAGATGAACCTATCCCTATTATGCACCTTCGATATATAAGTATCCCGGTGATTATAAGGGATTCAATTATAGGATAATTACTAAGATACCCCTAAGGCGTACCTTCGCTGTATATGTATCTTGGTAACCTAAAAGGTTGGATGACATCATCAAAAAATGAACCTACTCCTACTGTATTCCTGTGACTTATAAGTATCTCGGGGATCGCATAGAACTAAATTTTAAAAAAATTATAAAAAACGCTTAAATTTATACCTTCGATGTATAAATATCTTGATAACCTAAAAGGCCGAATGACCAAATAAAAGATGAACATTTCCCTATTATGCACCTACAACATATATGTATCAAGGTGATTATAAAGGGCTTGCTTCTAGGAAAAATTGCAAAAATACCACTAAGGTGTACCTTTAAGATATAATCTAGAGGACTTGGAAATTATATGAAATAACATTTATACCCTCCATTGGCAAGTTAAACATCAAGATAGACTTAAAATGCAAAAATGCTAATAGGTCTTTGAACTTTTTAATATTGCATTTTTACCCTAACGATAAACCAAAAGAATACAAAAAGTTCTAATAATTTCTACAACCCTACAGAAGACCATAGGAATGCTAGAAATATTCTTAAAATGTTAAAAATATCATATTAACTCTAAAATGCAAAGCTTTCTAAATGGTCCCTAAATTGTTTAACTTTGCAATTTAGTCCTTATATGAAAAAAAATCATAATTAAACATGAAATTCATCACAAAAACTATGGAAATCATACCAAAGATCATATAATAAGTTCAATCAAGTACCTATGGCCTTAGAACAAAAGTTTTCAATTTTATAAATAAGCCCCTGAACCTTCTAAACTTGCAAAGCCATAAAATGATGGAAAATGCATAAAACATATTCATACATATCAGAATAAACATGGAAACATTTTCACAAATATACGCACGCAATTGGCCAAGCATGAATGGTCTTAAAACAAAGTTTTCCATTTTTACAATTTAATCTCTACATAATAGATAATTATAAATTAACACAAAGCATGTCATGAAATATCATAAAAACCACATTGAAAACATGAAAATGATTTAGCTAAACACATATCACCACAAAGCAATTTTTTCACATTTTGTAAATTAGTCCTTAAACTTTCTAAAACTACAAATGGCTTCAAAATGGTATAAAATGAATAAAACACATTAAAATATGTTAAACTAAGCATAAAAACACTTCTAAGGCCATCTACAAGGCTCAGCCAAGCTTAAATGGCTAAAGAAAAAATTTTGCAATTTTATCCTTATACTTTCTATAATTATGAAATAAGCTAAATAAAATAAAAATATCACAAAATCATCAAAATTAGATTAAACCAAGCTTGGAATCAACCTTCCAAAGCTTTCAAAATTTTGGAAAAATTATTTTCTAGCCTCTAAAACTTTTAAACATTATAAAATAGTCCTAAATATCAAGACAAATAAAAAACAAATTAAATCCAAAGCCATACTGGTTCAGTCAGCATAATTTTTCAAACCAGAATAATATTTTTCATCATATAGTTGCATCAAAATTAACATATATGCATATCATAATTTTTGCTAAACCAAAATATACATAAAATCAACATGAATAGTGAATAAATCAACATAACATCATTCAGAAATATAACACAAAAAATACATACATGAAAATAATAATATTTCTACTAAGAATGAATGAAAATAACAAAACAAAAATTTTGTATAAGAGTTTACCTTAAAGACTTGAAATTCTAATGATTTTTTTTCCTTTTTTCCATCTTCATCCTTTTTTTTCTTTTCCTTTCTAAAAGCTTGAAATGAAGAAATCCAACCCCTATTTATAAGGGGTGAAGGATGGCAAGATGGTGGAGGTTACACCAATTTCTCCAAATTTCTTTATTTTATTTGTTTATTTATTTTAGATTTTTTTATTTTTATTAATTTATATTCGACCTAAATTAATTATATTTGTGATTTAGTTGATGACGTCATGCATGACATCATAAGGTCTAGAGAATTTTGGTAGATATTTGTATAATATGTAAAATTATACCATAAAAATTAGTCAAAAAGATTAAATTGTAAAA